>OY757918.1:60273740-60308740 GCA_963585895.1 Sepioteuthis lessoniana
TACAGAGTTTGAGTCTCCATTTAATTGTACTATATATATATATATATATATATATATATATATATATATATTTATATATATATATATATATAAACACTGGTGAAGAAACAAGCTTATCAATGATTACAGATGATACACCACTTTATACATTCATAAATAGTTTTAAAAATGAATTGAATTTATTTAGACTAAACACGATTTATTTACCAAAAAGAGCTAAGATGTAAGGCTTTTCTCAATTCTCTCTTTTCTCCATAATAAAGTGAAATGGATAAATAAATTCAATAAAGTCATTAATAAAACTTATGTTGATAGGTATCAACAATTACTGTTAAACTAATATCGCTTCCAGATGGCCACCAGAGAGACTACGACAAAAACAACCAAATCCAATTTGTAAAGCTTCACAACTTAATTCTGTCTTAACAATGAAAGAAGCGGGTTCAGAGCTCCTTTACTATTCAATGGAAGAGAGCAGGCAAGTAGAAACAAATACGTGGTCGATTATGTGCTACCAACCATGCAATTTGATAATGTAAATGTGGTTTCCGTCATGTCTGGTCAGTAAAGAAAGCTCATCTGTTAGATTTTTAAACAGTTTAACCCAGTTTCCAAAAGATTTAATCCGATTATATACCTTCTTTGGCAAAATAAAGTATAATGCGATCGTTAAGAAAAGTGAGTGACTCAGTAAAAGTATAAGTAGATACGAAACATACTTGTGGAATGAGCGGAAAATACAACATATCAGCTGAAATATGCTGATTAAATCAAATATGAACATAATGTGTTTATTTCGTGGTTAAACTACATGTTCTGTTCTTAATGTTTCCGAAAGATAGGGGAGATAAAAAAAAAAATTAAAAAACACAAATCAAATAAACTAACTACATAATTTTGATAATACTGGATTATATATATATATATATATATATATATATATATATATATATATATATATATATACGAGGGTGGGTTGAAAATTCATAGGCTGAAAAAAGTTCATATGATGACGTTATATCTGCTGTTAGTGGCTTTTTTTTACCAGTGGGATCCAAGCACTACAGTACCGATGGAAGAAGTGTTGAAAAATAAACCTCATTAGTCCACAGTCCTCATATATATAATCAAGTCACGCTGACACCACATCTCTCTCTCTCTCTCTCTCTCTCTCTCTCTCTCTCTCTCTCCATCCGTCTCAATAATCCATTGTTTCCGGCAGGTCCTCCAAACTACATCCAGTGTCTGCACAGAGCTGATTTAAGTAAGTTCTTGCTGAACGGACAGCATTGTAGGAGTCCATTGAAAAGGGCCACTTATGAGTTCGGACTTGTTTCTTCAGCAGTGTCACGCATGTCTTGTTCATCTTACTTTGGTGGTTTTTTAGATGAGAGGTAAGTGGTCGTACAGCTTGTGTAGGGACATGTTTACAGGATTTGTTCAAAACAATACGTAGCATTCTTGTGTAGTTCCAATCTATATTCACAGCTATATTTTACCGTTGTATTTTATCGGATAGATCAGACTTCCATATAATTGATAATCTGTCAATAGCAGTCTATGATTTTGCAACTCATATGTTGACATCACTTTCAGAAGATGAGATATTGCTGCCGAGGTATGTAAATTTGTCAACAAAATCTAGAGACCTGCTATTTTGAATAGAGATGGCTCCTTCTCGTTTAGAATACATGAACTCTGTTTTATTTGCGTTCACGTGCTTACCAACATCTCTTGTTCCTTGCTCTATGCTCTATAGTAGGATTTCATCTTGGGTAGATGTATTTTCAAGAAGCGCTAGACAACTACGTTATCTGCGTCTGTTTTAGTTTCTGTAGAATATCGTTTGCTTCTTGCTTTTTCAGTGTAAAACCATTTTCTTTCATTAGATTTATGGACATTTGAAATGCGTAGTCTCGGTCGATTATGAACAAATGTTAATATTATCTCCTTGCAAAACTGAAGTGACAATGTCAAAGTTGTACGCGTCTCTATTAGATGAGTGAACCATTGCTTTCGTGTTTTTATTCAGTATCATTATAGCTGTGACATTTTCTTTGAGGAGACCATGCGTTCGTTGTATTTACTCCCTTTTCCCTCTGTGTATAGAAACAAATGCCAACGAACAATAGTGCTACCTCAATATTCTTTGCGCTGCTGCTTTGATTATTCGACTAATAATCAGAATCTGTGAAGTTGTTGAATATATATATATATATATATATATAAGTGTGTGTGTGTGTGTGTGTGTGTGTGTGTGTGTGTGTGTGTGTGTGTGTGTGTGTGTGTGTGTGTGTATTTCATTCCAACTATCTTTGGGGGCCATTGGTGAAAAGTTCTGATTCAAGATATCCTTCTGGCGATCAAAAACCACAAAATTTAAATATATGGTTTTTTGGACAGGTTGCTGATATAATTCTTGGCCCTATAATGAAAGGTTTAAAACGGCAAATTTGTATAAATTCTCAACATAAATAGAGGGATGCCATCGATAACTGAACAGTTAAAATATTTTCATCAAAAAAATTAGTTTTGTGCTCTACTTGAATAAATAGATAATTGAATTAATAAATTATTGAGAAGAACCAGGAAAAATGACTGAACCGCATTTCCTTCCTATTAAATATATTACATTTTATAAAATGACATTACTTGGCGTAACAACATTTTAAAAAGAGTTTTCAATAATTTTGTCATAAGAATATGACACATGGGCCAATTTTACGCTTTCGTGAAAATTTAAAAAAAATTAGTATTTGTTTATTTTACGATAAAAAAACACAATACAAAAATATTTATATGAATGCATTTGTTCTTTATGAATTACAACAATATTAGAGAAAAAATATTAAAGTAACTTTTAAAAATGATAAAGGTAATTAATTTTTGATAAATTTTGAAATATAAAAACAAGCAAAGAAAAACGTCTTCGAAAAGACGTTTGTTCAAAAATAAACATTAGATTTATGTGATATTATTTATTAATGTCATTTTTTTTCTTTAATTTTAATAAATAAATCATTACAGTTCACTCAATAACCAAAATGAAATGTGATAAAAAAAGATTCATACTTTTAACTATTAGAAACAAATAAACAGGTCTATTTTTTAAAGGAAATGAAGTAAACTTTCAACAGAAAAATATTAAATAAACTTTTACGTTTAGATGGTAGATTTAAATAAAACTAAAATTTTTTTATCGATTCAAATAAAAACTCAAATTTCTCATAAAAGAATTAAATTGTATCTATATCAATATTTTCTTTTAAGAATTACTTATGAATAACAAAATCAAAGAAATATATTAAAATAACTTTGTGGCTATTGACAAAAAAAAATGACATTATATTTTGATTTTACATAAAGATTTCGCAAATAAAAATCTTCGGAAAATCTAGACGTCATGGAAGCGAAGTGCGTAGTTTTTTTTTAGAAGAACTTTAATAAACCTTAAGTGAAAAATGTTAAACAAACTTAAAGGAGAAAATATTTAATAAATTTTAATCTAAAAATGTTTTATAAGAAGTCAAAAATTCAAAGTAACAAGAAGTCCAAGATTCTTACCTACCATTTTGTATAGTGAATTACAGAACCAAAAGTTTATATCAACAACCTACATAAAAAAAATAAAAGGAAATTAATAAATCTTACACTTACTAATTTACTAAGTAACTTCGATTAAATATGGTAAATGATATTCCAACTCGAAGAAAAGATTTCGTTGAATTTCTTCAGACAACAACATAGTATTAGCAAGCTCAAATGCAAACTGAAACAAGTACTGTTTCTTCTATTCATTTTGAGTTGGCAACTTATGTAGAACGCCATGGCATAAACCAATTCAAAATGATACAAAGTTTACATTGAGAAAAAAAATTCTGAAATTAAAAAAAAATCCTTATTGAATGACCCTCGTATATATATATCATCATGGCGTGCCGCTAGCACGAATTTCCCAGACCCTATCGTCCATCGCTCTCGGTGAGTCTTCCAGGCAACATCCTGTATCAGAACAGAGCTGTTGTAGATAGCTTCTAGCTGGTCAGCCTACCCTTGCTCGTCCGTGTGAGGGGGTCCACAGGAGTACATCGCTTATGAGCTCGCCCTTACTTCTCCATCCGTGTCTCGCACATCTTGATCGTCTAATTTGAATGCTTTTCGATATGGGTGGTAGGTCTCCGTACAACTGCTACTTTGTAGTATGTTGCCTCAAGGACTTGTTTAATACAGCTTGCAGTATTCTTGTGCAATTGCCATCAAGCTTCCTCTCCATACGCTTAGGTTCGGCTTCAGTTTCTTTGTTTAATGGCATATCAACCTTTGTCGGTTATTTAATGCCAAAGCCATCCTTCTAGAATAACGGTAGTGGTACTATTTAACCCATTGCTGGGATCCATGCGCTTAGTCAGCGATCATGTGGTCTATCCATACTGCAGTATTGACACGGCTGCTGCTTTGAAAAAACTGCGCTTTATTTTATTTGATAGGTCTGAGTTCCATATGACCGATAGTCTAGAGATAGCTGTCCATGCCTTCGCTAGTCGCGTATTGATATAATTTTCGGTAGATGAGACGCTGCTTCCGAGATAGGTGAATTTGTCCACAAATTTCAAAGATCTCCCATTTAGTGTGGAGATGTCACTTCTTTGATTAAAGCACATGAACTCTGTTTTGTCTGTGTTGACATGGAGACCTATGCAACCAGCTGTCCGTTCCAGAATATGCAGCAGGGATTAGGCCTGGTGGGTGTATTTGCTAAAAGTGTTATGTCATCAGTGTAGACTGCGTCCGTAATTGTTCATGCGGGGTATCGTCTGCTTCTTGCCTTTGCTTGCGTAAAGCCATTTTCTTTCATTAAATCTGCCGACGTTCGAAACACGCAGTCCAGACAAATAATTAACTGGTATATATATGTCGAAATATTTTAAATACTCGAGAGTCATTTAATAAAGAAGGGAATTTCTTTTTCAAATTAAAATAATTTTTTTGTTGCAGTTATATATATATATATATATATATAACAATAAGAAAGTGTATATAAAAAGATAGTTAAAAATACTCAACGCTTTTATAACGAAGTAGGTTTTAAATCTCTCATATTTAAATATATAAATGTGTGTGTATGTATATATATCTGTGTGTGGCGGGGAGGACATCCGCAACAATGCTAATCAAAGTAACACAATTGAATTACAATAACAGAGTGTTATTTGACTGAGTGATATTTTGTTGAAATGACCGAGATCGACATTGCGTCTAATGTGTTCGTCCCAATTCTATCATCTTTTTAAGTTTTCTTTTTGTGAGCCATTGGTTTGAGTGTTAAATATCACCAAGTACAAGCGGCGCCCATAGCTGCTTGAAGAGCATTGGTGTTTTTTGATTGGTCAAGATTGCAATCCAGGTTTACCAATATTTGGATCGAGGATTAATCGCTTTTAAAAGATTTTTTTTAAAATTCAGATTAGGGTTGGGGTAATTTGTAGTCAGGAATAAAAAGCGGAAAACAATTCTGATCCGTCTTGCGACGAGAAAATGAAAGAGAAATTCAAACAGGATTTTACAATGTATTTCTATGAAGAATTTTCTATGGGGCTATTAAAGACCAAATACCATAAATATTGATAAATTGATTTACATTGAATATAAATATTTAAGATTCTTATCCTTTTTACTTCTGTTTTTACTCATTATACCGATATTTGTGTCTTATGAAATCAGGCAATACGAAATTAGGGTAAGAATGAACTTCTTTTTAGGTTAGATTGTTTGGTTTTAAGGCATGTCAAGGATTTTTAATGCTGAAATCAGTCCCATTTTTAAGCAACAATAGAATTTAGTATTGTATTTGTCGCTGCCTCCCACCAGACAGGACTTAACGCAAGGTCAAAAGCCCGAAGGCCGACTAAAGTGGGGATAAAGGGGAGGGGAAGGTCGGGAACGAGCCGAGACTCGAACCCTGCTGGTCTGTGCTGCTCATCGACTCACGAAGTGCAATATGGGTCTAGTGAGGCAAGCAGTATCACAAATCCAAATTTGGATCCGGGCACGTATGCCGGGTTATAGCTTAAACTAGACAGCAAGGTCTAGTGCTATACATAGGGGACAAAGGTTGCAGCTCGCCCACCCGAGGGTGGCCCAACCGAAGTTGGGGCTTTCGGCCTCGAATCTGCCATTGATTGATACCCCATCCGACACGAATGCCGGACGGCCCAGCCAAAAGGCCAGGGAAGTATAATTTTAGAATTTAGTATTTAATACTAGGTAAACGGTTCTAGCTTCAAATAACAGTTCTTAATACAAATAGTTTCAAGTTTTTCTATCTGATACGATTGATTTGCAAGAAATTAAATGGTTTCAAGAACTATACCTATTTAATGATTATTTTTTTGTTTACGCAGGTATATGATTTCAATTATTATCATCTAGTGCTCTATTTCTCGACAAATCTATTTAATGCGACCCTAATAAATACTACCACTACAGTCTCCCCATACTCCTAGAGCTCCGGAAGTAGAGCCTCATTACCGGATGCAATTTAGTTCTATGCCAAGGACACGAGCTACTTTTTATATCTATATCTATATGTATACATAGTCTTTAAACAACTTGTAAACCCGTTTGGCTACCGTTGTAAAAGTGATCCATGATGATAATGATGCTTCTGCTTACGAAGGATTGAAATGAACTAATCAGAATTTCATAGTAATCGTTATATTGAGAATTTGAATAACCGGAAAAAATAACGTTCAATACAACTGCTGACCCCACAAAAATTTATCATTCAGTTGCAAACTGAATTAAAAATTGTTTTATTCTTTAAATGAAAGCATTACAAGTGCTGCTCTGCGACAACTTGCGAAAAACTGCAATTCCGGACAATTGCAGGGCCTAGCGTTTGAGGAAACAATAAATCAAGAATCCGAGAAATAAAAAAGGAAACAAGAGCAACCATTTTTTGGTTCAGTGACTCTGCAAAACGTATATGCAGTCAGAGAAGATGATATTACCACCTGGCGGGCTAAAGTTAAAATCACCTCTAAGCTCGCATCAAAGCTTTAAATTTTAGGTCAGATACTGGTGCAAACGTGGGCGTAGTGCCGGATCGGTATTTCAGAAAAAGTTCCCCATTCATCCAACAAATAAACAAGCAACTGTGATGACCTGGTCATCATAAAATAAAAGTCATTGAAAGTGTAGTAGCCACACTGACCACAGAAAAAGATAGCCCACGACAAGACCTGTATATTGTAGAGAACTTTGAAGAGCTATTACTGGAAGAAACATCAATCAAAACCCAAAAGCAGCCGAAAGCAGTTTATACGGTCAAAATTGAAGGGTAACAGTGAAAGAAAGAATTCCAAGAACTGTTCACAGGCCTTGAGAAATTGGAACACAAAAAGGCGGATATTCGGCTGAAAGCCAAGCAAAAACTTTATTGACAAGCGTCACAGATTCAAAGGGTATCCCTCCTTTAAAAATAGCTCGTTTTGATAAAGATACCCAAGACCAATCCAGCCATAGTATACAAGACTGTCACCCAGGTTGGTTCTAGTTGCGACTGATCTTCGCTAAAGGAGCGTAGAAATCAACTTCTCTCGGGTAGCTACTCTACGAGAAGCGAACATCTTCCCACGAGTCCCAGTAAACAATTTTATCTCCAGCCACGAGGACTATTCAACAAAACTTCCCAGTAACGATTCAAACATTCCTCCAACAAAATCAGCGAGCCCCGATTAAGCAAAATATACAAGAAGCAGTTAACAAATCCGGTTACATAAAAGATCCGTAATGAACTGTACAACTTAAAGAGGGTTGTAGGGTTATTTCATCTGTCCCCTAAAAGACAGTAACTATATACAGCATTTTTTTTTATCTCGTGTCTCTTCCTCTTGTCTTACTAAACCCAGTCGACAAAATAGTACCGAACAATATATGGCTGTAGGCTGACTCCAGCTCGCAGTCTATATGTTTGGGATTACGCTTTTGTCTGCCAAAGATTTTCTGCTAATGACCGTTAGATAGAGTCGTGAAAGCAGAAAATAAGGAGGTGACACAAAGATCTCTTTTTCTTCACAGAATAGCCAAGATACAAGGATCTCTTCAAATGCTTCTCTTAGGAACATTTTGTCCCCAGCAAATTTTGTATCGCATCGAACGCCATAATTAAAATATTTTCAGCTTAATTTTCAGGATGTGTGTGAAAATCTCCCAGTAGAATTACCTCCTTTGTTGGCTGAAGAATTTTTGCTAATCGCTGATATATAACGTTGGTAAAACAGTTAATAAAAAAGGGCGCGAAAATCTCATTCCCTTTTACTAGCTGGATGCCTCAAAACAAGATCTGAGAGTAACATCGAATCGCGTTAAACATAACACTATAGAACAAAACACAGCATGCAATATCCCAAGCTTACTTTGTCACACGCTGGTACATTTATTTCCGCATAACGAACTACTAGTAAGCACTTCTCAAAAATATGTCTCACAAACTTTAATATCCCTGGGGAACATTCACATACATGTGTAACGATACCCCCTCGCCCCCACATACGTTACATCCTCTTCTAACCATGTCACTTCTTGGCCGGTGATCAACTAGTGGCCCCGAGGGGGGGGCAACGCACATTTCTTGCCACCACAAGAATACGATCGAGGGGGCCGGAGAAAATAGAAGGACAAACGAACAAACACGAACAATGCTTGGGGTTAACTCAAGAGCAGAAGAAGAGTTATGCAACACTTTGCATTCCTGATAGCATATATGGACTAACGCTAGCGTGGGTTACGAGCGAAAATTCCACAAAGCAACTGGAATGCCGACTCATCTTGACTCAATCTTCTTCGCTGGACCCTATCTTCTCTGCTACTGTCTCCGGAGTCGACCGCATCTGTCCCTGTCCGTGGTTCCACGCCAACTGCCTGCCAGCTCCTTTGTCCAACCAACTCTCTTCTCGCGTCCCGTTACCTCTTCCGGCCACGCCGAGATTTCAAGTACAAAAACCCTTTGTCTGGTTTCGCGCCAAAACAGACAAAGGAATCATCTGCTTGGCGGGCCACCTATATAGTGTTACACATGTACGTACGATCAGTACATTTCTGCATGCACCCTTTATTTGCTTTTTGTAGCTTATTTCATTTTACATTCTTTCTATTAGTTTTGCTCAGACTATAAAATATCTTGTTCTTGATTGTGCATGCTTGTTCTTAAATTTATACGATACTAAAAAAACTACATTTCTTATTTCCGCTTTCCAAACAACTAATATTCTCCAACAAATCTGGCACCCTTTTTGTAGAGTTTATTTTCTAAAATAATGATCTAATTGAAATTCAAATATAATGGGGGTGGGGGTTCTCGAGTAATAACTAGTAAAATAAAAACACGAGCTACAGCCATTCCTGTATTTCTAAATGCTAATAATGAGAGGATTGTTTGCAGCAAATAGATACTTAAACTCCAATTAATGGGTACGGCGATTTTTAAAGGTTCGCAAATATAAAATTTCTAAAAATAGATAACATTAACCTTTACAGACTGATTATATCTGATAGGACAGCATTTTAAAAATAACTCTTAATTATATGCAACAATAAGGAATATTACTTTATTGGCATTTAATTGATTTGGTCGAGACAACTTACATGCAAAAACAATGCATCATCATCAAGTCTTGCCGACACCACGGAATTCCCTTGACTCTCTCTCTCTCTCTCTCTCTCTCTCTCTCTCTCTCACACACACACACTCACACACACACACACACACTCTCTCTCTCCCTCCCTCTGTCTCCATACGTCCCCTATCAGCTATCTCTTTTGATAAGTCTTCTAGACTACATCTAGTATCCTCTCTGAGATGATGTATGCAAGTCTTTGCAGGTTGGACAACTTTGGTGTGTCTTTGTGAAGGAGTTCACGGGAGTACGTTGCTCATCAGTTCGTCCTTGCTTCTTCTGTAGTGCCCAGCCTACCTCGTTCGTCTTACTTGGATGCTTTGTGAGATGGGAGGCAAGTGGCCGTACAGCTGCTATTTTGTGGGGTGCTGCTTCCAGGACTTGTTCAAAACAGCATGCAGCATTCTTATGTAGTTCCCATCAGCTTTTTCTCTAATCGTTTCGCTAGAGTCCAGGTAATGCAGCCATATAATAGTACTGATACGGCTACAGATTGGAAAAATTTCTGTTCCATTATATCAGAGAGATCATATTTTCAAATGATTGAAAAACAATGTCAACAACTGTTTCACTTTAGATTTGGTATGCACCTAACGTATTCCCAAATTATCGCAGTTCGCTTCTGTGCATTTAAATAAGGAAAGATATAAGCATGTACGCAAACAAACTGAAATAAAGAGCTGAAAAAGGGAAACATTTCTATGGAACCTTATTTATGTCATCCGGGCAATTGAGTCACGCTCCGCTTTTGGGTGAGCGTTAACTAATAGATAAGTGAATACTAGATGACCCGTAAACATGTTGTATTCCTTTTGTTAAAGCAATCTGTGATGATAGTAATGCTTCTGGAATGAAGGTTTCTTATTAGTATTTTATAGTTATCTCCATTATATCAAGAATTTGGATGATTAGTAAAAAACAACGCTATCATTCAATGACAAAGTTAACTGGAAATTACTTTATTCTATAAATGAAGGCATTAGAAATACATTACTCAAATAAAAATCTCGCTATGTGTGCCGGTTTGTAAAATTACGACTTCATACATACATACATAATACATACCGGCAGTGTGCGCACGGTTCGGTTCGTATATCAGTGGTTCGTTGGTCAAGGCTGCCTGACGTGGCAGCCGGGGAAACCCAGCAGTTGTGTCATGCGGGCGAGACCGACAACTTCTCGAGCCTCAGGAAACCGTCCTCGCAGGCTTTCCGAAGGGGCTAGGTTTATTCTGTTGTTATACCACAATGAGCCATTATTTATTTTTTGAATGTCGACTTTGCTAAAAACGCGCGAGCACATAGACATGCACACACATACACACACACACACACACACACACACACACACACACACACACACACTCTCTCTTACCCACGAATGTTGATAGACCATTAAACAAGAACCGAAATCAACGTTTAATTATATAGGTATCTTCATGAAACGATCTCAATAGATATTCTCATTCTGTTGCAGTAAAATCTTGTTCCAAATCCTGCCCTATGTGTCACTGTATATGTATTAATTAGATTGATTGATTTTAACGGCACCTCAACCCGTTCATTGTACGCACATAGTTACATTTTGGGGGTAGTTGTTTAAGTCTGTGTTTGGGGGGTGCACAGTAGGTATAATGCCAATCGAGTATGATTCGTTTTTAAATTGATCAATTTGACGCATAGATGGGACCCTAACAAGAACTAACAATTCGAGTCTGAGTGGACCTAGGAGTAATGGCTATAAAGAAGTAATCAACATTCCCCTGATCTCCAGAACGGAAGCCTCACCATCAGGACATGTAATCATTAGAGTGAATTATAGTTTTAACATTATTTACACGTAATTTCACTGGTTACGTAAGCAGTAAGTCATTTTTGATTTGTTAGTTTTTATGGTGAAAGTGAATATGAAAAATTATTTGAACTTTGCTATCAACTTAAACCTTGGCATTGTTTTTTGTCATCTTTTATAACAATCTGTTCTTATCTCTTTCTTTTTCTCCCCCTCTCTCTTTTTCTGTATGTTTCTTTTGTTTTTGTTTTTCTTGTCTATCAATCACTGTTCACATTTTAATAAATTACGCTACGTAACAATTTTTTTTACTTTTTCTAATTTCTCGAATGAAAGTATTATTTTCAAATTTCTTACACATAAAATAAATGAAAAAGACCAATTTTCCCCTTGAACCTTTCTTTTTGTCACCTGGGTAATGAAATGTTCAAACCATGATAGAAGGCTATATTTTGGGGTTAATGTGTGAAAGTGATTTATATAACAGTCGCAAAGAATTTTGCTACTGTGCTGGACCTCTCATTGAGAAATATGCTGTTACGTATATCTGTGAATTTGTGCTGTCTCGACTTTGACCACGAGGTGTCCCAAAGTACTATTTTATTTTCCGTGAAAGGATTCGTTTTTTTTATAAAAATTAATTCTTTTACTTTAGAATAAGTATAGGATAACTTTGATCAATAAATTGTTTTATTCAGACCCTGTGCAATGAAAATATGTAAATTGATCTGTTTTTACGTAAAAATAGGTTAATTTCGTAAATTCATTCATAAGCAGTCAAGAAATAACTCTAGAACACAATATGTATTACACGGTATTACTGTTTTTCTAAATATACACAGATAGATTAGCAAGTTATGTCTCTCTTGATCTGTTACTTATCTCTCTCTCTCTCTCTCTCTCCTTCTCTCTCTCTCTCTCTCTCTCTGTATGAGGGTGACGCAGAAGTGACCCTTTTAAGAATTAAACAATTCTTGAAAAAAAGTAAACACATTTTTCTTTTAATTGGAAATCACTGAACATATAGTGGGGTATAAAATCTCTCAAATAGATAGATTATAGATTTTTACAAGTTATTCATTTTTAAAGTGGTAAGTGATTTTTCCGCCTCTCTCTCTCTCTCTCTCTCTCTCGATATATATATATATATATGTGTGTGTGTGTGAAAATCTACAAATATGAAAAAACACAAGATGATTTATTTATAGTTTTAATAATTTGCCAACCTTAAATGCTTCTGTTTTTTAGATATAAAACGACGAATTTCCTTTTAAAAAACTTCAAATGTCATTCGTGCGATACCAAAAAACGAGAGCGTCAAAGAGATTGACAACTTCGTACGACGAATTCAAGTGCGTCATTAGCGTAATAGCGGTAATTAGGAACACGTCCGGTAAAAATGCATCCTTTGAGCTAGAGGCATCAAATCAATGTTTTTTTTTAAATTATTATTCTATCAGCTTTCAGGACATGCAATCTTTTTTCTTTTAGTTTCTTGTCTCAGTAATAAATCATTATCATATTAATGTGTTGCATCTATTTTGAGACACCCTGTATATATACACAAACGATGAAACCAAATAGTTCAATATTATGCGGGAGTAGTCTGGATAACGCTAAGGAATTCTCGATGGCATGCGTTGTGTGTACCGAGGACATGAAGACGTCATATTTCCAAATAGTAAAAGAACTGAAACCATTGTTGTCCCTGGTTTGCTTTGTATTTTCGATCCGTTTTTGTCGGCGATATGTTGACATCCGAAGTGCCGTTACGTTCGAGATGCATGACATCATGTTTCAGTTTTGCATGGCCGTTTCAAATGCTTCCCTGTGTTTTACATTTTGTTTAAAGATTTTTAGTGACCCTGCCTTAACCAACATATCCGCTTATCGCATACCATTCACTATACCCCGAATAAAGTTATCCTTAATGTATACGCTGGATAAATCATAATCGCAGTTGGGACATCTGAATTACAATCCTGGGATCTTGATCTTAAACAAATCAAATATATTTGAATTGACTCGTTCTCGCATTGCAAAATAGAAGAAAATCAAATCCTATTCACCATGGGATTTGATTTCTGCGCCATTAATATTTCAAGTATATCAAGTAGGTTACTGGGGTTCATGTTGAAACAATCAGGGCAGTAATTATTAATGGAGACTTTTTTGTCTGTGTTAGTCGGGGGTAAGTAATTTGTTGGTTGGTTGGATTTAATGGCATATCAACCTCTATTGGTTATTTAATGCCAGAACCTTTTTACACATATATGTATGATTTGTAAATGTAAAATTTTAGGTTGGTGATGGTTGGGTTTTATGGCATATTAACCTTTTAAGGGTCATTGAGTGTCAAATTGTTTTTAAGAAGTTGATTATGTTTTTGAGAGCAATTTTGTAAATAGTTCTTTCATGCTGTTCGCCTTATAAAACTTTTTCCTGGAGTGGTTGAGTTTTGTGCAGTCAATCAAAATATGCTTGATTGAGTATTGGTTTCCACATGGACATTTTGGGGGAGGTTCTTCTTTACGAATGAAGGAGTGAGTCAGTCGAGTGTGCCCAATGAGTAGTCAAGTAAGGGTAGTTTCTTCTCTTCTGGTATTATTAGGATACAGCTTCCTTCCTTTAAAAATTGTTTGTATTTGAAAGAGCTTATTGTGGGGGTTTTCATCTCATAATTGTTGCCATTTTTTGGTTACTATTTGTTTGATTTTAGGTTTGAGGTCAGTATATGGAGTTTTAATGTTTTTATCAGGAGTCATGTTGATTGCAGCTTTAACTAATGAGTCGGGTTTATCATTGCCCTGAATTCTGATATGGCTTGGAATCCAGCAAAATATCACCTTTTTGCTATGGATCAGTGAGTTGAGTTTGTTGAAGATCTTGACAATTCGTGGATTTTCCAGTTTGGCGTATTTGAGTGATTGAAGAACTGAGATGGAGTCTGAGTGGATGATAACTTTTTGGAGTTACTTGTTGAAATTTGGTCAAGTGCCAAGTTTATAGCATAGATTTCGGCCGAAAATATGGAGGCTTGTTTTTTGGAGGCATTTTTTCAGAAATTTCTTGTGGAGAACTGTTCCACATCCAGTTCCGAAATTACTTTTAGAGCCAAGTGATTTGTGTAAATACCTAGTCTAGTTTGAATTTTCAGAATCGTAGTGTTGTCATTTCCGTTTGGATTTGGGGAAGTATTTTACCCAAAGTTTGGATACTCAACTTTTTGAGCATTGGACGATATAGCATGGGTAAGCTGTCTTTTGTATGATTATCGTTTGCAAATATCTGAGCGTAAAGCTAAGCAGTGGCGACAGATATATCTGCTCGCAATTAAAATACTTTTCCATTTACCTGGGTTTGATCCTATCGGCAGTGCTATATAGAATATTGGTAGTTGACATATGTGGGTAAAGTCCAAATGACGTATG
Source organism: Sepioteuthis lessoniana (assembly GCA_963585895.1). Classification (NCBI taxonomy): domain Eukaryota; kingdom Metazoa; phylum Mollusca; class Cephalopoda; order Myopsida; family Loliginidae; genus Sepioteuthis; species Sepioteuthis lessoniana. Next base: position 60,288,640 of record OY757918.1, read on the forward strand.
TAAACTCAGTTTTGGGGCAACAATATTAGAACAACAAAATAAAAAACAAAAATTACAAATTTTCGAGACGCTCCATATCAGAATAAAACAACCCAGACTTAATAGAATTAATTTCGAATCTAGTACTAATGTACTTTAGGTACTGCTACTACTTATAGAAACGAATAAAACACTACAACAACACACCAGTATAAATAATAAACACTTACAAAGTAGTAATGTACATGCAAAAGTTACATTGCTTTTGCAGTGTACACACCCCTGATGATGGCCCAAGATCGGGCAGAAAGTAATAGGGTAACAATTAGTTATGGGAGTTTTATGAACCAATTCCAACTGGATACTATAAAATCAATTCGGTAACTGGAAAAGACATATACAAAAATATGCAGACAAAAATGTTTATATTGTTCAATGAAATATGCATTAATGAAGTAATGCTGCCATATATATATATATATATATATATATATATATATATATATATATATATATATATCATGTGCTACTTGCACGAATTTTCCTAACCCTCTCTCACCATCCGTCTCTCTCATCTATCGCTTCCGGCAGGTCTTCCAGGGTACATCTAATGTCCGTACAGAGCTGTTGTAAATAAGTTCTATGTGGTCACCATACTCTTGCGCGTCTGTGTGAAGGGGTCAATAGGAGAATGTCGCTTATGAGTTCGTCTTTGCTCCTCCAACAGTGTCCCGCAGGTCTTGTTCGTCTAATTTGAATGGTCTTCGAGATGGGTAGTAAGTGGTCGTACACCTGCCATTTTGTGGGATGTTGATTCCCGGATTTATTTGATATAACTAGTAGCATCCTTGTGCAATTGCCGTCAAGCTTTTTCTCTGTAGGTTTGGTCAGTATCCAAGTGGTGCATCCATACAGTAGTATGGACATGACTGCTGCTTGGAAAAAGTTGCATTTTATTTTATCGGAGAGGTCTGACTTCCACATGACCGATAGTCTATCGAAAGCTGTCCATGCCTTCGCTAGTCGCGTGTTGATGTCATTTTCGGTAGATGTGAAATTGTCCACTAGTTTCAGAGAGCCACCAGTGTGGTGATATCGCCAATATATATATATATATATATATATATGTATAAACAAGATGGTATTAAATAGATAGATAAACTGATAGATTCAACAGACTGAGAAAGATAGAGATGGATGTGTCATGGAATGTTTTAAAATATGTTGACATGAAAAAAATAGGTAAATATGAACATAGATAGAAGAATTTTTTTAGGAAACCCGTTAGGTTTTCAAAATAAATTTTCGAGCACAAATTACATCACAGAGATTGAGGAAGAAACCATCAACCGACAGAAATTGAATGTTTAAAACTTTCTTATTTTTTGGTTTTATTGTGGATATATAGAAAAAAAACCTAAACAATTGTGAGGGAAGACTCGTTGGGTAGAGGTTAGTACAATTTTCTTTTTTAAAAATAACACTGGATTTTCTATGACTTGTAAAATCTGCTGGTGAATTTTTGTTATAATTTAATCTAAGAATCTTGATTTATTTCTAATCGACGAAATTGTTTTACCAGGTGCAACTATCACGAGTCAACTTAAGAATTGTTTGAATTTATCGCGCCAAACTTAGAAATTTAGCATTCCACCTCCACTAAAAATAAATAAAATAAAAACCTGCAAGGGCCTGTATCGGATGACAAGATGAAATATACCCCAAAATTTATTTGAATATACGTCAGTCCTGGACTTTAATTAAGTTAAAACTTAAGGTAAAAGGATTTATTTTTATTTCTTTTTTTTTTTTTTTTTTTTTCCACGTACTCATGGGAAGCAGCATCGTGTACGTGAAGGTGTTCGAATTCGCAATGCCTAATATTTCCTGAACGTTTGAGTCTTGCGGCTTAACGCTCAGGATTGTCAGTTCGATCGGGGAACTACTGCTATATCTATAAGAGTGGCTTCTATAGATGAGAATAAAAACAGCCATCGAAAGATAACCATGACTCATACTCAAACCGCATTCACAAACCGCATCGCTCTTCGCGCGGGTAAAAAAGGGGCGCGTCCTGCTGAGGTTGGAGCCCTGGCCTCAGTGTTCGAAAAATCAGCTACAGAGCTCAAAGTACTAAAATGCAAACAAACAATACAGATAGCGACATTTAACGTTAGAACCCTAAATAGAATTGGTCAACTACCAGAGCTAACTGCATCAGCCGTAGAACATAAGATAGACATAATCTGTATACAAGAACATCGTTACACTCACACCGAAGATATCAAATATCTCGAAACTGGCAATGGATGGATGCTGGTGACTGTATCGGCGTGGAAAAACTCTGTCAATGCATCGGTAGGAGGGGTGGGAATGCTTATAGGACCAAGAGCGCTAAAAACATTTAATAGCATTGAGAGAATACAACCTAGGATGATGGCCGCAACGTTTAATGGCAACCCCAAAGCAACGATCATCTCCTGCTACAGCCCTACCAACGTCAGCGAAGAAACCGAACTAGTCGCCTTCTACGAGGAGCTATCCTCCCTAGTACGTAGCATTCCGAAACACAACCTGCTAGTCATTGACGGAGATATGAATGCACAAATCGGGAAAAACAGAAACAACAAATACAGCCTACACAACACGTCAAACAGGAATGGACATCATCTAATTGATTTCATGATAGAAAATAGATTAACATGCCTCAATACAAACTTTCAAAAAAGGGAGGGAAAATTATGGACCCACACATACGCGAACAAGAGTAAAGCACAGATAGACTACCTCTTTATAAACAGAAAATGGAAAAATAGTGCGATGAATTGCGAGGCATACTCCACTTTCGAGGGCGTGTCCTCCGATCATCGAATAGTCACGGCCAAAATACGTCTAAGCCTACGAAAAAACGTCACATGAACAGTGACAACTAGGCGCTATGACTGGGCCCTACTTAACAACAGAGACATTAGAGACAAATATGCATTAGAATTAAGAAACAGATTCGAAACACTACAAGAGAAGACAGAAAAAGTTACCCCAAATGACGAATATGAAAACTTTGTTGAAGCACACCTAGAAGCGGCATCAAAGTGTATCCCAACAAAACCTAGAACTAAATATAGAGTCCCTTGGGAAACGTCAGAGGTTAGAGAAAAACGTGCACTCGTGAAAACTGCCTCCAAAAGCTATCGGAAGAACCCAACAAACACAAATGCCCGAAAACTAGAAAAAGTACAATATCAATTAGCAGGAATATATCTAAAAGAACAGGCAGAATACATACAAAATCAGATAGATAAGATTAGAGACTCGGTGGAAGATAGACAATCCAGGATAGCCTGGCAAACAATAAACGAAGTAAGTAGAAGGAAGAGCACAGCCAAAGCAAAATTGAAAGCTGCAAGCCAATAAAAAAGAGTAAAACTGTGGGAACAGCATTTCAAAAATCTACTAGGAAGCCCACCGAAAATAACGGATGAACCGATCACCAGAATTATCAGTAAGCAATTAGACATTAAACTAGGGCCTTTCACCAAATAAGAACTCGACTCGGTTCTTAAAAAAATTAAAAATAGGAAAGCTGCAGGGCTAGACGAGATCCCCCCAGAAGTGTGGAAGACTAGACAATTCGACGATATACTGCTCCGGCAATGCAACGCTGTCTATAGTCAAAATAGGATAGAAAGATGGATGAAGGGATGCATCCTTCCTTTCCCTAAAAAAGGTGACCTCGGATTAGCCAAGAACTACCGAGGGATAACACTTACATCCATAGCAGCCAAAATCTACAATGCCCTACTACGAAACCGCATAGAACCCAAAATAGACAACATCCTTAGGAAAAACCAAAATGGCTTCCGGAGAAATAGATCCACAACCTCACAAATATTGACCATCCGTAGAATCCTTGAAGGCGTCCGGGCAAAAAACCTTCAGGCGACATTACTATTTGTCGACTTTACCAAGGCCTTCGATTCCATCCACAGAGGGAAAATGGAACTAATCCTACTAGCATACGGCCTACCAAAAGAAACCGTAGCAGCAATAATGATCCTCTACAAAAACACAAAAGTAAAGGTACGTTCACCAGATGGAGACACGGAATACTTCGACATTGTTGCAGGAGTACTACAAGGAGACACGCTTGCCCCATACCTCTTTATCATCTGTCTAGACTACGTGCTTAGAACTTCGATCGACAAAATCAGAGAAAATGGCTTCGAGCTGACTAAGAAAAGAAGCAAAAGGTACCCCGCAAAAATAATCACAGACGCCTACTACGCTGATGACTTAGCGTTACTGGCGAATACGCCTAATCAAGCAGAGATTAGATTATAGTTTGGAACGGGCTGCAGCAGGCATTGGCCTCCATGTCAATGCGCACAAAACTGAATATATGTGTTACAACCAAACGGGCAACATTACCACTCTAGACGGAGCCTCTCTGAGGCTAGTGGACAAATTCACCTACCTAGGAAGTAGCGTCTCATCAACAGAAAACAACATCGACACACGGCTGACGAAAGCATGGACGGCTATAGATAGGCTCTCAATAATATGGAAATCAGACCTGACCGATGAAATGAAGCGCAGTTTCTTCCAGGCAGCGGTTGTATCGATACTGCTATACGGATGCACTACATGGACGCTAACCAAACGGCTGGAGAAGAAGCTTGACGGCAACTACACAAGAATGTTGAGAGCAATATTGAACAAGTCCTGGCGACAACACCCCACGAGACACCAACTGTACGGCCACCTGCCTCCCATCACGAAAACTATACAGGTCAGACGAGCCAGACACGCCGGACACTGCTGGAGAAGCAAAGACGAGCTCGTAAGTGACGTACTACTATGGACCCCCACATATGGCCAAGCAAAAGCAGGACGACCAGCCCGAACTTACATACAGCAGCTATGTGAGGACACAGGATGTAACCCAGAAGACCTGCCGGAGGCGATGAACGATAGGGAAAAGTGGCGAGAGATGGTCAAGGATATCCGTGCTGGCGGCACGACATGATGATGATGATGATTAAACAATTCAAAAAACCTGATAGAGGCTTAATGTTTTCATATAAAAAAAACCCAACAAAATGTTCAACGTTGACAAATAATTCAAACTATAAAAAATCATCTGCTTATGTTTTTTTTTTATCTTTGTACATTTTCATACTGCCGGATTTAAAAAGGATTAGATAAATCAAAAGTATTCTAAGTATAAAACTAAAATGAATTAGGATCTCACCTTCTTATCTTTGTCTCTTGACTGATAGTTTCATTTTTCTACAATATAAAAGAAGACACAATCGTCCGCTGATACAGACCATTACCGTACCTTATAATCTCACAACCCCAACTTCAGCATCCCTCCGCTCACGTCTCTTCAAGTGATCCATCAATACTGTTGCAGATCCACAAAGTTTAAAGCAAATAAAACACGGGAACGACGCTCTCCTCACTAGATCGATCGGATCAGTTTGTGAAATTTGATGCATGTGCACCATTGAATGTCTCTTGAGACCAGAAATCGACTTACAACACAATTGGGCAAGTCACTTATTCAGCTCCTGGAAAGAAACCAGTGCGCATGGAATGTCTCTCATGAGACATCCGATGATTGACATATCCAAACTTAAAGAGTAAAATCTGGTCGCATCTCCAGCAATCCACGTTCACGCACCAACATTATTCCGAAGTTGATACATTCGCTCTCATAACTGGTGCTGCCATCATCCACATGGATCCTCCATTCAGTCCTTCTCAATACCGGATTTTTGCATTTGTCTGGATCTATTTTTATATCCACAAGATTGCTTTTCAGGTAATCCTTTTATTTTTTCCGAGGTTCATACTGCAGATGTTTGCCAGCAAGTAGCGGACTGTAAAAGGAGTTTATTCGGCAGTCTATTAACATTCATACATACAACATGACCTCCCCACCCCATTTGAACAGTTATGCTTGTGCATCCTGCCCTTGTAAGGATTTCTGTCAGTTGTTTCGGTATTCCTCTAGAATAGAACCCGTCTGAAACACTTTAATGAAAGTGCTCAAATATTATCAGATGCCTATGAAGCAACGTTCATGTTTCAGATGAGTACAAAAGAATGTTCAACACGCTGGACCAATAAACAATCGTCATCGTCCTATTAGTAATATAACTATTAGTTTTTCAAGCATCCGATATGCCACGGATTCCTTTTGAATGCATAGGTGAATTTCAGCACCCAAAGAGCCATTACCAGTCATTGCACTTCCCAAATAAGTAAAAGTTTCAACAACAACCAAACTAGTGCCATGGACGGATATGATTGGCTCACCTGTTATTGAAGTAAATATGGCTTTTGTTTTTGTCAGGTTTATTTTAAAACCAAATGCAGTACATGAAACTTCAAATAGATCCACAATACGTTACATGTCATCCATAGTATCAGCCAGAAATTCAATGTCATCAACGTAAAGGGACACTCTTATAAGTGAGTGAAAAGAAGTTGAATCTTCTTAAATCAAAAATACTTCCTGTAGTTCTGAATTCCAAAGGAACATTCCCTCAAAATAATGACACGCATGAGTCTGCATCACAGAAAAGAATATCAAGATTAGTGTTTGAGCCAAGACATCTCTCTTCTTAAACCTACTGGAATCTCCTCTGAAAACCTATCTTTCGTAACAGCTCTAGCCTTTATACCCCTTCGCAACTGCTTGAGCATATTGGTGGGCACCCTATTTTTCCAAGTTTTGTCCAAAATGCATCATTTTAACTGTATCAAAAGTTTTTGTGAAACTGCCTCTGTTCATGATCTTTGTCAACACTATTCTCTATAATATCAGTTCTGCTTTTCTAATAAAGGAACTCCCATAAATCATTAACATTTCTTAATCCACAAAGTAAAGTTTGGAAAATCAGACTGACATATTTCTAACGTCATTAGACTACAAATGATTTTTATAACCAAAAACCTAAATTATTTTAAAGAGCGAGGAAAAAACATTAATATATAAAGTATATGAACATTTAATCTTAAAATCTAACTATACCGGTCAGTTTTATTTATCTATTTATTTATTTGTTTAGATCTTTTAAGATTTTGCATTAACTGAGTATCTATCTGTTGTGGGGTGGATGAATACGTCGATCCAGCAAACGTTCGTAAATTAAGTGATTGACAGAGGATTAGACAAATGACGATGACAAAAGGGTAAGATTTAAAATGTCCGGCCTTCATTGAGCATATCGTACGCGAAAGGTTTGCACGAGTGTAGATCGCTGCTGCTGTAAAATGTCTGTGTAGACTCTGTGGTGTTGAAAGTCGGTGCTGTGGAAAGGCGTAGACTCTAGTGTCTTTTGTTCTTAGCGAAAGCGAGTCTAGATCAGAATGGTTTCCGTGTTTTGTGCAGGTCGGAGGTGTAGCATCATGGTCAGGAATCTGGAGACGGTCCATGTTGTAGAAGCTGTATGATCGATTTCTCGGTTTACTCAGTCCTTGGTTAACAGGGAGTATGTCGATGTGGACTCGGAGTGATGATGACTGTCCGAGTAGATTGTCACTCGTGGAATGGATTACTGTTGCTGATCTGGTCTGCCCCAACGAAAAATGCAAGTGCCGGTACGCAGGCGTGTCTACTGCTTTGGTGATGCAGGTGTCTGCTTCTTAGTAATGAAGGAGCTACTCTGCAGGCATTTGTCGCTTTTGGTGATGTAGGATCAGGTTCAGCACGTGTTGTTTGTGAACCTGGCTGCTGCTGCTGCTGCTGCTGCGTCGTCATCTCGTGATATCTACAAATGGGTGTCATCAGGAGACCAGAGGTAATCCTCAGAAGTCTTCTGAAGAAGCACTTAAAAGAGCTGATTATAACTTTCGTAAATTAGCATTAAAAAGAGCTGTTTGATAGAGTTTCGGTGAATAGTTGAAATCTGATATCGGCTGAGCTAAGTTTGCGGTTGTGATAGGTTGGATCTAGCCACACAGGATTTTACTCAAGGTCATTTTATTGTGGGAGTTTTTGGGAAGGGGGAGGTTGAATCGTGCTTTGTTGGACTGTGGTGGTTATTGGCTCACAAGGTGCAATGATGACCCTGCTAGACTTGAACTCAAAAAATGTAACGTTAGTCCAGCACGTATACCTGCTCATAGCTTGAACTAGACCCGAAGGTCTAGTGCTAGGTCGAAGCCAGACGGACAGAAGCCGGGTGCCATTCGGCCTCGAATGTATCATTAACCTTGAGCACCATCCGGCACGAATGCCAGACGGTCCGGCTAAAAAAAAACGGAACATCAGTGCCCGGCACCGGTATTTTTCGTACGTCCCACTAGCCGAACGAGTGCGTCACAAGACCTTTTTCAAGGTGGGTCCGGCGGGTTTAAAAATGCCTTGGGCCCCGTCGGCATTCCCCTAAGAATAGCGCCTCAGGCGTATGGTGATAAACCATGCCCCTTCGGAGAGGATTAGAGCTCAGGAGGATGGCTCCCTGAGGCTTAAGTAGAGCCGGTCTTAGCGCGCGTGACATGAATGGCGGCTTCCTGGTACCTATGTCAGGCGGCTTTGACTGACTGCTACCAAGCCACATCACACCCGACCTGATCCGTGTACCAGTGAATACGGCCGTCTGAAGTGCGTCCTAGCCTTGTGGACCAGCAGACTCAGTACAGTCGCTGATATTTGTCGGACGTCCTACAAGGCTTTTTAAGGCGGGAACCAGGCGCATGACTGCATCTCATACATGCCCGATGGTTCTAAAAATGTAAAGCAGCCTCGACCGACAGCCACCAATATGATATAAGGATATCAGCGAACACGGCTAGTTGAAGTGCGTCCCAGCCCAGTGGACCAACAGACTCAGTATAATCACTGCTGATTTAGTCAAGGGTTGCTATATTTTATATAGGGGTGAATGACTGTAAATGGCTGGGAAAAGACAGGAAGTTTCTCTTTTAAACATTAGTAATAATAGTATATCTCATTATACTATCAAGAAGAGCTTTTAAATACCACGTATTTTACCCTGTGATTGGAAGCTATCGCCGACTTAGTTCGTAGAATTCAGTTATCTCGAAAAATAGTCCTAGTGTTGGCAACAAAATTCAACTCAATACGTAGGTATGAGGTTGTTGTGAGCTGACGTCATAGATGACTTTGCTTTTTTTATAACGAGGATTTTAACTTTAAGTCGCCAGCAGGTTACAATATATCCATTTGGAGGGAAATGGACATACATTGTAAAAAAATTACTGAACGATATTCATGGAACTTTCTATAGATTGGTGAAATTTCTTCCAGAAATAAAAAAAATAATATGAATATCGCAGAGCATGCTTACAATCTATATATAATACAATATTTTGGATCACATTCTTGATCTGAAACGTCGAAAAGATCATTTAATACGACGTTGATGTATATCACTAAAAATCATCAGTTAATGATTATATAAGTTGCTTTACAGTGTGCACTATATTTAAATTTTGAAATTAAAAACGATAAAGGTTTTGTCTCGATTTAAATTATAATTTCTAAAATAAACTTCAATTTCTTTAAATAAAGTATATATATGTGTGCGTGTGTGCGTGTGCGTTTGTGTGTGTGTGTGTGTGTGTGCACTAGCATATACTACACAATGAATATGAAGATAACTTGGAATTTGTGTATGCGTGTGTGTATGTGTGTGTGTGTGCACCAGCGATTGGTCGGTGAGTGAAGCTTTAAAACACAGCTGTAACGGAAGGAAAAGAAGCCGGTCCTTTTTTAAGAGGCCTCAGCTAGACCAAGTCGCTTGTTAAATTCAATAGCTTAATTGTGTTGTCTATAGTGACTCGCACGTTTTTTTTAGAGAAACGTATCCGGATTCAATTTTAAGGTCAATAACAGACAAAAGTGGAAGGAGAAACAAGAGAAAAATATAATAAATTTTAAAAAGCAACAAAAAACAGATAAATAAAACAAGAAAAAAAGAGAAAAGAGTTTTTGAAAGTGGCCCCAGCGAAACACTTCGCATCGGTTCAATGGTTAGCAAATTAGCTATTCTTGTAGACCAATCAGTACTGAATTGTGGGTTTGATTCTCACCGGGTGTTCTGTTGTTCAAACCTTGTGCCAAACTAAGCTAAATTTAGTAAATGTCAGACTTAGTAGCGACAAATTCATGGGGTGCCTTGAGTGAAGTAAAGGTTAGCGAGCTAGGCCTGCTGACTGTAAGTTCGACTCTCACTGGATGAACCAATATTCCTGGCCTTGTACCTTGTAATGACTAAGGTTAGGCACCTCCCATTGTTATATAGTCAGTGAGCTAACAAACCATTGTTAATGAGTTCGATTCTCATTTAAGGGCACCGTACTTCGAGCCGTGTTCTAAGCTAAGCTTATTAAATGATAACTGCCTTGCATTGTATATCTAGTGTTTTAGATCAATCACTACTGCGTATTGAGTTTGATTTTCATAGAGTGCCATATACCTCTAGCCTTGTGCTAAACTAAGCTTTAAATGACAATCAACCGATTAAGACAGATAGGTATAGTATGAGTGGGTCATTGTTTGTGGCACAGTGTGTAAGTGTGTGTGTGTGTGCATGTGCATAAAGGAGAGACAGAGGCCGTCATAAGAGTCTGATTTATGTGTAAGTTGAATAATCAAATCATGAAAAAACGAATATCTTTTAGTATGTGCTAGTGAGAATCTCGCCGTAGGAATTTCGGAGAATAAGGAGGAGGAGGAGGAGGAGGAGGAGGAGGTGTATATTTGTATATGCATGTAGGTGCGTTTGCGCGTCAGATCTTTGTGTGTGTAGTAGTAGTAGTAGTAATCGTGTGTACGATGATATCTGAAGAGCACGATTACTTCTGTAGGAGGGAGGGTTTATGAATATATATATATATATATACATAAAGTAAGTAAGTAAAGTTAGCGACCGGAGTCGAGGGGACTAGAAGGCTCCTTTTCAATAACTACTACACCGAGGTATAGGAAAGGGCGCGACTTTCCCTGGATTGCCTCACTTTATCCATACCTTATAATGCTGAGTGTTAAACAAGGAGGCATCAAGCATTATTTTTGAGTCTTTGGTATGACTCGACCTGGGAGACATATATATATATATATATATATATATATATTGGTTAGAATTTGAGAATGCATATGGCTCAGTAAAGCACTCGCTTATTGAGAAAGCAATGGACTTCTTTTGGATCCCAGAAGATATTAGAAAACTTATATCAGGATAATATAAATGTACATATATGAGATTCTAATGCTAAATATTACACAAATTGGCTGAATTAAATATTGGCATAATGATGGACTGTGCTATCACTCTATTAATTTTCGTTTTGATAATGGAGATGTTACTACGCAGTACTAAAGATACCACTAGTAAGAAAACTGTCCCATCTATGAAGGCTTTTATGGATGACGTGACTGTGATTTCAGAGTCGAAATCACACATGGAAAAACTGCTGAAACGCCTACAGGAGCTTTTCAAGTGGGTAGTAATGAAGATAAAACCTTCTAAAAGCCGTAGTCTATCCATAATCAAAGGAAAATGCCAAGAAATCAAATTTGCAATCAATAATAAAGTAATCCCCACAATACGCGAAAAAAGCGTGAAAAGCATCGGTCGTTGCTATTCCCTTCCACTTACTGATCATCACCGGTGGAAAGATCTTTTAAAACAATTAAAAGATGGATTACTCTCCATTGATAAATGTGACCTCATTGCAAAAGATAAACTGTGGTGTATTTATTTTGGTTTAATCCCAAGATTAGCACGGCCCCAGGCAGATATATGAGGTATCGCTTTCGGGAATTGAAAAAATGGAGAGCTTAATCAGTGAGTTCCTAAAGAAATGGTTGGGAGTTCCTAAATCCTTAACAAACGTGGCGTTATACAGTTCATCAACGAAGCTGAAACTACCAACAAAGTCACTTGTTCAGGAATTTAAATTAGGTAAAGCACGACAGTTCCAAATGCTGCGTGACTCTGTGGACCCACTGGTGAAAAGTGCACAACCAGCCATAGTAACAGGTCGAAAATGGAATGCGAAACATGACGTAGAGACGGCAGAATCTTCCCTCAAAATGAAAGAAGTAATCGGCTCTGTGGCAACTGGGAGAGCTGGATTTGGTCTTCACCCACAACGGTGGTGGTCGAAAGAGACCACAAAGAATAAACGAAAAATGGTTTCGGAAGAGATTCATCATTTTGAGGAAAGCAAACGTCTCACCGTAGCTCTGGCGCAAACCAAACAAGGTGCATGGACTAGGTGGGAAAACACCAAGGACTGGACAATCACATGGAGCGAAATCAAGCAAATGGAGCCTAAACAATTAGGTTTCCTCATAAAGGCAGTTTATGATATATTACCAACACCAGTAAATTTAAAACTCTGGGGGTTAAGTACATCCAACCTTTGCAAAGCATGTGGGAAGATTGCAAATCTCAAACACATTCTAACTGGATGTCAGTATTCCCTAAAAAGTTACACGTGGAGACATAAAGAAAAGGGTTAATGCTGAAATTGCAAAAATGTGTTGTGAAACTACCAATGAAATTTCATGTATAAAGACAAGTATACAATTTGTTAAAGAAGGAAACGTTTCGAAAACTCCACATAGAAATAATAGGCACAAACCAACATTGCTTGATGGTTATTGCTGACGTAGACCGACAACTCGCTTTTCCAACGGAAATAACATCAACTCGCCAGCGTCCAGATCTCGTCATTTGGTCAGTTAATTCAAAAAAAGTTATCATTGCTGAATTAACGATCCCTTTCGAGACAAACATCGACTGGGCGCATCAGCGGAAATGGAAAAGTAAGAAGACCTACGTGAACAGTGTACTAAGAATGACTGATCAACAGACATATTTCCTCTTGAGATTGGATGTCAAGGTTTTACATTGTGAGATACGTCTTGGGTTAGTGGTAATGATGATTCGGCCCTGAAACCATGCCTGAACCCAGGGTCATCATCTGATGAAGACTTTACTGGAAGCAAAACTGCTTCTTTTGCGGCAGTTCTTATATATAATTTTTTTTATTTGTTAAAATGAGTAGGTCTACGAAGAGATTTGTATTTTTTAGAATTTATTTATTTATTTTGTTCTTACATACGTGTATGTTTCCCGCTTGACGGTTTCGTCAGAGAACAAGGCCTTGTTAATGGGGTATTCAGTGAAACATGAACACCCTCGTGTTTGTAGTTTGAATGGTTTTGAGTTGGTTATGGGTTTTTTATGAATGCCGGTCCTTCCTTTTTCTTTGAGCGTGTTTCTCTTACCTTACTTTACCCGATATATATATATATATATATATAACAATGGGTGACTATTGAAAAATAGCTTTGTCATAAAATTCTCGGGGATTTTGAGATAAAAACAGATCACCCAATCCCTTCTAGAAGACTAGACCTAGTTGTAATCAGCTATGAGAAACGAACGTGTAAACTAATAAACTTCGCCGTTCCAGTAAATAAAAGAGTAAAAGTAAAGAAAGGTGAACAAAAAATACCTGAACTTTGCCAGTGAGTTAAAAACATTGTGAAGCGTGAAAGTGACAGTGATGCCAATGACAGCTGGAACTCTTGGAACAATCTCCGAGAATCGAGAAAAGAGGCTGGATATGATTTCTAAACACATTTTGTTGATTAATTTTTGTTTACAATGAGCCTGACCTCATTTTTTGCACACAGTAAAATGGTTTCACTTATTTCTATCAAATATGAATACACAGTTAAATGTAAAAACAGTTCTATTTCAAACAACTTAGTTTAGCATGTTAAACAAGTTAAATGGTTCCAAGTATTGCTATATATCACTAACAATTCTATTGAACATCAGTCATTTGTTTACACACAGTTAAATATAAAAACAGTTCTATTTCAAACAATTTAGTTTAGCATACGTACAGTTTTTGTTTACACACAGTTAAATGTAAAAACATTTCTATTCCAGACAACTCAGTTTACCATAAATTTACAGTTTAAATGTCAGACAGTTCTATTTAAACCCTAAATAGAACCCCATCAGGTATTATCACTCCGGGCCTGAGTGGACATGGGAGCGATAGCAGTGAAGAGGTACTCTACGTTTCCCAAAGCTCCAGAATCACTGGAGCTTCATCATCAGATTGTTTAGTGTCATACTCAGGACACTCGTTGAAGAAGTCTCACCCCTCTGAAGAGATGGAATCGGTGTATTCTACAGTCCCAGCTGACTGGGCCATAGTTGATATGCCAATGCCAGTAGATAATTACATACCAGTCAAAGAATAAGTAAATCCAAAGACCTGGAAAAAGAAATAGTGAAAATATGGCACCTTAAAACTACCACACTGCCAGTAATAGTCGGAACTCTGGGTATGATCAAGAAATAGACAGATAAACACAATAAGATACTTAGCAGTCCCAGCATATATGAAATATACGAAATTGTACTTTGTGGAACAGCTCATCTCTTTATTACAGTACTATCAATGTGACAGAAAAATATCACTCAAAAGAGGCAGTAAAATCATAAATATATAGAATAAATATAATCATTACTTTCCCTCATCCTAGGTCTTGGGTAAAGACGCGGTGAACACCTGTAAGAAACGGAAAGTAAAGATGAAAATTAAATAATAATAATAATAATAATAATAATGACCAAACGAGCAAATGGTATATGCATAACCCTGCATCTGTCCTAAAGAATGACACGCGTAAACTCCTATGGGATTTCGACATACAAACGGACCACCTAATCTCGGCCAAAAGACCAGACCTTATAATAATAAAAAAAGAGAGAACTTGCAAAACTGTCGACTTTTCTATCCCGGCTGACCACATAATAAAACTGAAAGAATGTGAAAAGAAGGAAAAGTACTTTGACCTTGCAAGGGAACTGAAAAAAGTATGGAACATGAAGGTGACAATGATACCAATTGTGATTGGTGTTTTGGTACAGTCACCAAAGGATTATTAAAGGGACTGGAGGACTTGGAAGTTGGAGGACGAGTGGAGACCATCCAAACTACAGCACTATTGAGAACGGCCAGAATACTGAGAAGAGTCCTGGAGACTTGAGGAGACTTACTCTCACTCAAACTCCAGGGAAAGATTACCAGCTAACGCTGATGTGAAAAACTCTCAAAGAGTAAAGAAGAAGAAGAAGAAGAAGAAGAAGAAGAAGAAGAAGAAGAAGAAGAAGAAGAAGAAATGGTTAATCACATAATAACCGAATGTAGCAAACTAGCAGAAAAAGAGTACAAAACGAGACATAACCGGTGATATGGTGATTCCCAGACAATCGTTCAAAAAATTAAAATTTGACAATACTACCTACCAAATGGTATTTTCACAAACCAGAATATGTCATAGAGAATGAGACGCATAAAATTTTCTGGGATTTTAATATACAACTGGATCACCTAATCCCGGCCAGAAGGCCAGACTTTGTGTTGATTAACAAGAAAAAAAGAATTTGTCATCTGGTGGATTTTACCGTTCCGGCGGACCACAGAATGAAAATGAAAGAAAGCGAAAAGATGGAAAAAAGAGAACTAAAAGAAAACTGTGGGATATCAAGGTGAGGGTGATTCCAATTGTAGTTACAGCCCTTGAAACAGTCCCTAAAGGCTTGAAAAGAGGATTGGAACACTTGGAAATCGAAAGAAGAATCGAGACCATCCAGACTACAATATTATTAAGATCGGCGTGAATACTGGGAAGAGTCCTTGAAATACAAGAAACACGCCAGAAAATAAATAAGAAACCAATGTTGTATAGCCATGACCAACTATACAAACACATAATACATATACATATACATCTGCATGCAAAATCATAACGACGACACAATAAAGACGAGCGACACAGTTCTTAGAAAAATATACCTCTCACTTTATTTGAAAGGGTTGTGTGTGAGAGGGAATTGGAGACCGAACAGAACTGCAACATTTTGACCCCCACTCTATTGGCCATAACCGCGTTTGTTTCCCGTTCTCCTGGGCTGCTCAACCAGGGGCCTGGGGGCCCAGCCTCTCTGGGTGCTGGTTTTCTCTACCGCATCTGGTCTCCAACTGATTGAATTTCCTGTCCATTGAGTTATATAATAGTTCAACGTCCACCTTCTTCTTGTGGGCGTCACAAATTGCACTCATTCAACCCATCTACGGTCAAGGTTATACTCTGCTATTCCTCGAACGGATGCACCTGTTATTTACACAGATGCATTTCCTATTTTGACAGCCCGGCCAGGTCGTAGATCAATATACAACACCAAGACGAGACACCAATACAATAACCAACACACCAAATACCAAAAAGCAAGAACACTATAATCTAAACGAACCGCAAAATAATTACAATCGTAACACTACAGACCCAATAGCGAAAAATGTGAATATTCTAACCATAATGGACCGCAAAGTAATAACAATCAAAAAGCCACACACCCAAACCACGTAGAAAAAACACTAAGACAAGAAGAGAAAATGAATTTAAGAAATTTAAAGAGAATTATGTATGAACAGAAGACTAGATTACCATCGCTAAGATATTAAGACTGGAGAACAGATTAGTAGAAACAGAAAAAAATAATGAATTATTAACACATATCTCAACGAAAGACATCACGGAATTAAATGAACCAATCTATGCAGGAACGAAATTAGTCTGTAAAAAATCGGAGTTCCTCTAAAAAAAAAAAACACTAATATAAACTCAAAACCTGGATGGGAAGTTCGACTGGAAATGCAGTTAAGAAATCTCCGACAACAAGCAAAAATGATAAAATGAAGGAGAAACGCTGGAACATATTAGGAAAAAAGAAAAAGCAACGCAAGAAAAATGACGATACAACTCGAGGAATTAAACAAGAAAGTACTGGCGAAAGAAGGAAGATTAAAAAGATATCGAGAAAGGGTAAAACAATACAGACAAAACAGGACATTCTAAAACAACGAAAAAATTCTACCAGTAACCAGATGCGAGGGAAGCAAAACAATTTTGGAGCAAAATATGGCAACCAAGAGAACATTACAAAAAAGCCGAATGGATAAGCAACATGGCAAGTTAGGATTCGAAGAAGGACCGAAAGCGAAAATACACATGAATTCACTAAAAAAATACCAAAGGCCAGGCCATGATAGCATATATGGATTCTGGTTATAAAAAATCACCTCCATCCATGACAGACAAGCTATCAAAATAAATATATGCCTACAAGAAACAGACGTACCCGAACGCATGACCAAAGGAAAACCACAATGATCCAGAAATACCCGCTCAAAGGAACCGCCCAAAACAACTGCAGACCCATAACGTGCCAACCTATGAATTGGAATGAATTTTAGGAGGTGCCCGTGGCGTAGTCGTTATCGCCGTAGGAAATGAACACGGCGATACGAGTTCAAATCCTGGACGAGACTGATTGCATTTCACATAGCACTAATACCCTTGGGAAAGGTATGAATCCAATTATTCTCCCTCCAACTATGGGTAAATAGTAGGACAGACTAGGTTCTTCAGCCTTGGTTAGGCAACTAGTCTAGGAGAAGGAAAACTCTGAACTCAAACCTGTTAAACTCCGCTTAAAAATTGACCTTGTGTCATATCCTGCCCGAGCGGAGGGGTTGGTAAATAGTACCTATGAATTGGAAGATACAAACGGCACAAAAAAGGAAAGAGATTTACGACTCGCTAACAAGTCACGGATTGTTTCCGAGGAACAGAAAGAATGTCGCAAAGGATCCATCGGCACAGGAGAGCTACTCTACATTGATCAACACATCCTCAACGAGAAAAAAACAAGACGAAAAAATCTAGCAATGACGTGGATTGACTACAAAAAGGCATATGATATGGTTCAGCAAAACTGGACAATAAACTGCCACCAAATGTACAAAATATCGGACGAAATCATTAACTTTATCAAGAAAACCATGAAAACTTAAAGAATTAAATTGACAACAAAAGGAGGTAAATTCCAGGGAGATGCCACTATTACTATTTATTATAGCGATAATGCCACTCATCCATTTACTCAGGAAATGCACTGCCGGATACAAACTTAGCGAATCGCAGGAAAAAATCAATCATCTAATGTACATGGACGACATCAAACTCTTTACAAAAAACGAAAAAGAATTGGAAACTCTAATACACGCAGTGAGAATATACAGTCAGGACATGAGGAGGGAATGAGATATAGAAAAATGTGTCATGCTTATAATGAAAAGCAGCAAATGACACACGGTGGAGGGAATGAAACTAACAAATCCAGAATAAATTAGAACGCTATAAGAAGAAACGTACAAATTACTTGGGAATATTGGAAGTTGACACTATCAAACAAGTGAAGATGAAAGAAAAGATTAAAAAAAGAATATCTCAGGAGAACGAGAAAGCTACTTGAAACCAAACTAAATGGCAGGAATCTTATAAAAGGGATAAATATCTTTGCTGTCCTCGATACTTGGGATCATTCCTGAAGTTGACTAGAAAAGAACTTAAACAAATTGACTAGAGAACAAGAAAACTAATGACCATGCATAAAGCCTTACATGTCAGAGATGACGTTGACACACAGTATGTGTTAAGAAAAGAAGGAGGAAGAGGATTTGTCAGCGTTGAAGACGGCGTTGACGCATCGATACAACGACTCGAAGACTTCACAGAAAAGCGCGGAGGAAGACCAATCACAACCACCAGAAACAATTTTGACAACACGAGGAGCAACCTAAGGGAAAAGGCCAGAAAACAAAACTGGCGAGAAAAAGAACTCTATAGACGTTTTAAGCAACTAACAAGAGAAGACGTGGATGTGGCTAAAATGGAAACCTTAAGAGAGAAACTGAATCTCTTCTAATAGCAATTCAAAACAACGCCATGAAGACCAATCATATATATAAGTCGCAACAAAACAGCAGATGTAGGTTATGTTGTGATAGAGATGAAACGATCAATCACATAATAAGCGAATGCAACAAATTAGCACAGAAAGAGTATAAGAATAGACACGACTAGGTGGGCAAGGTGATCAACTGGGAATTGTGCAAGAAATTCATAATTAACCATAAGAACAAATGGTATATGCAAAACCCAGCATCTTTCCTGGAGAATGAGACGCATAAACTCCTCTGGGATTTTAAGATACAAACGGACCACCTAATTTTGGCCAGACGGCCGGGCCTTATAATAAGCAACAAGAAAAAGAGAACTTGCTGGGTTGTGAACTTTGCTGTCCCGGCTGACCACAGAGTAAAATTGAAAGAAAACGAAAAGAGAGATAAGTACCTTAACCTTGATAGAAAATTTAGAAAAATGTGCAACATGAAAGTGACGGTTATACCAACGATGATTGTTGCGCGCAGTACAGTCACCAAAAGATTGATACTAGGACTAGGGGACTTGGAAATTAGAGGACGAGTAGAGACCATCTAAATTACAGCATTTCTAATATCGACCAGAATACTGAGGAGAGTCCTGGAGACTTGAGGAGACTTGCTGTCATTCAAACTCCCGTGAGAAAAATAGTAAAAATAATAATAAAGCTATGTTCCTGCATAGAATTTAAGTTTCCAAAAAATCAAAAATTAACAAAATATTGTCTGACTAAAATTTAATTAAACAATACTAATAAGGTTTATAGTTCATTTTACAAATTTAATACATCGAACAATAATATTTATCTTTTTTTCAAGTAACACTGAAAGCGCCGATTCCCGTCAGATCACCGAAGTTGAGCAAATAGTCTGTTTTGTATTTGATGAGTGACCACTTAGTTACAGAGGGTACTGTAAGCAATCTGAAATCTGTGGAATATACTTAGGAGTTTGAAAAAGCATATATATATATATATATATGAAGAAACATATCAACATTTGATTAGATTTTATGAAATGAACAGTTGACCGATAGTGGTAGACTGCATACTGACAATAAAAGGGATATATATATATATATATATATATATATATATATATATATATATATATATATATATATATATATTGTCTGTTATTGTCAATGTACAGTTTACTCCTTCAGTCAACTGTTTAGTTCATAAAATCTAATAAAATAATTTGTTGATGTAAGTCTGTTGATGAAGTCATGACTATTGTTTCACTCTTCCATGGTTTTTGG
>OY757918.1:60313740-60388740 GCA_963585895.1 Sepioteuthis lessoniana
AGAAATTAACTTCAATCAGTTTGACAACTCTTTCAGGTAGCTATGTGAGTTAGTATTTTCTGTTTCCTCACTCAAATCTGAATAATATTTCCGAAGAATATTTTTATCAAACTTTAAATTTCATTTAGAAAAATTTTCAGAATTTCAAAATCATGCAAAAGTATTAAATACATGATTTGTTATATTGATTACACAAAAATTTGTTCTTGCATAATGTTCCTCTTTGAATTCTCAAAATCAAATGATAAATGATTAAAATAAATTGCTCTTTTCTCCAATTTGTAAACAATATTACACTCTCTCTCTCTCTCTCTCTCTCACACACACACACACACACATAGGCGTGGGCGAGGGCGCGGGCGCGCATGAGTACGCTGTTGTTTTTTTGTTGTTTTTTTTAAATATCTTAGACTGATATTGGTATTATGTAAACAATACGACCACAACAAATAAAATTGGCGTTATTTGCAGTTGATGCTATTACTAAAGCAAGCCTGAGAAACTGCGGGAAACACATGGGCACCTATTGATTGGCTATATGCAGATACATTGGATTAGAGAGATTTAGTTTGGTTCGAAAAGTCAGTTGGAGTATTGAGAATAATAGATTCAAATGTTTGATGATTTGAAAAAGATTTTACCATTTAAAAATTCTTTGAAGAGTTTCAACACAATCATCTCCTCTCAGTGGACGATGGTTGAGAGTCAATTGACCAGACTGGCTTGGTTAATTAATACATCCGTCATAAAAACAGGAGCCAAAATATAAATCAGTGTTTGTCAACTTCTTTCGTCACCCAAATATGAATGACGAGTCCTGCATGGGAATAAGTGCCAACAGGTGACCTGTTCGGTAGCAACCTAAGAAGCACAGAGTAAAATATTCCGTCACTTCATGCCATCCAGCTCTGGGCCGAGACGCACTTCGGCTAGCCGTGTGTCGCGGTACGCAGATCGGGTTGGGTGTGTTTTGGCTTTGGTGACAGTCGGTCAAGGCCGCCTGACATTTGTACCAGGAAGCCGCCATTCATGTTAAGCGCGCTCAGACAGGATCTTTTCGAGCCTCAAAGGGCTATCTCCATAGGCTCTAACCTTCTCCGACGCCTTTTTTAGGGGAATGCCGATGGGTCCCGGGCCATTTTTGGAGCGGTCGGGCGTGTCAGTGCTACGGCTCTGCGTCCGGACCCACCTTAGAGAGGCCTTGTGCCGCATTCGTCTGGTGGAACGTACGACAACTACCGTGCTCTTGATAGGTGTGGCCGTTTAGTAGACACGTATCTTTAAAATTTATGAATAAGGAAAAAGGAAAAGTCTTTAAGAAGTCGAAAAAACGAATTATAATTTCATCATATAAAATTAAAACATTCTAAACGATGTATGCAGGTATGTACATCTATCTCAGTAAAGACAAACTGAGGATGTTGTAAAAAGTTTCTGCTTTTCGGAAGTTGACACTACGTCTGTCTCCAATGATAGCTGGTCTATCTCTGACTAGTAAAACAGGGCTCTTGTTCATTTACCGTCAGCCAAACGCGGTACATGTTTTATAGGAAATAGGAAACTTATCTTCATATTTCGATCGATTACACTGAAAAAGCTGTTCTAGTTTATATTAGCGTTCATTCCTCCTCGATTACAGATCACATCTCTCTTTTGTGTTCTGATAAGTGATCGAAGAAGATTAGCGCAAAGTTGTTCCCTCTCTCCATATCTCATCTTGATATTTCAGTCAATACCAATGTCAGAATTTCTAGTTCTCCCGTTAAGCAAGCATACTATTTTCTTATTCATCTTTTACGGTGAGAAAAATATCTTGCAATAAAACTTTCAACAAATAATCAGGTAAATAGATAAAAAAAAGAAGTCCCAATATGGCATAAGTTATTTACAATTGTGATAGTTATACAGACACAATAACAAGTTTTTACTTGCGCAGAGTGTTAAAATTTTGGCAACTACAATTTGGCAATTTGGCAAGAGAAGAATGGATGAAAAGAATGTGAATAGAAGTAGAATAGTTGATTTAATTAAATTGCACCTCACCCCCATTTCTTTTCCCTTTCAAACCCAACTATTGTGAGCACTCTGATTCAAATTAGGGATTTTTCTTATTTTTATTTTATTATTTCCATTTGTATTTAGAAAGTATTAAACACTTTTTGGTCTCCTCTATTGCTCGACACTCTCAGTGAATATCAGTGATACCAATATCTTGGGCCGTCTTTTATAGCAGTGTGTGCGTAGATAATTAATGAATTCAACTTAGTAAATGAGAGTCTCAATAGTATCCTAACTACTAGACTTGTAACTGACTACAAGACAAAATCGCTACAGCTCTGTCGACACGACTTAGAATTAGGTTGTAAAATGAAATATTTGATGCCATATGTAGGAGGCGTGCTTAGCGTAATGATTATCGTCTTAGAAAATGGAACCAGAGTTCAAATCCTTGACGAAACTGCGTTTCACTCGGCGGTACTGCTCTTATGAAAGGCATGAATCCATCTGTTCTTCCCCAGCTGTGAGCAAACAGTAAGGTAGACTGGATCCTTAGCCTTGTTTAGGCAACCAGTTTAGGAGAAGGAAAACTGAATTCAAATCAACTGTACCCCGTTTAAAAAATGACCTTGTATCACATTCTGTGCGTGGTGGAGCAGTTGGGTAAATGCACATTTGATGACCTAAAATTGTGTGTAAATAAATGATTATTATTACTTAATAAGAATACTTATGGGAATCCAATTAAATATCTTTGTGTCCCTCAATCAAGTGAAGAAAACTATAAAAATATCAACTTGATATTACCTAGTATACACATATAAAATTGGCATCCTCCTTCAAAATTTAACAATTTCATTTTCCGTCAGTCTGGTTACTGTAGTAATATTTATATTGTGTATAACCCAATCCAAATGTAATACTATTTCCATTTTAGTCTGTGTGGGCGAATAAACAATCAATTTCATTGTCAACTAATCATAAGACAGGACTTCGATTACAAATTAGAGTGCATTCAGTGACCGCTAATCAGATACGATGATGATGACTCGAAACCAGTCACACAGCTGAGAGCCAACGCAATGACCGATGAGTACGTATTATGTAATTATGTGGGAGGATGGAAAAGTTGTAAGGAATAATTAGGAACACCGACAAAGCTCTCTTCCGCTCTAGACGGATGGTTGAAACACACCCGTCATTCCACAGGACAGGAAGTTGGAACTAATTCTTGAATGAATGCCTCAGAAGGTTAACAACGGTGGTTTTTCAGGGAAGTACCAAAAGTGTGTGCCTTATTATGAGAACCAATTAAATTAATAGACTTAATAATCTTTTATTGGTATTATTGTAATGAGAATGGTGTTATTTATTGGTCTAGTGACCGAAAAAGGAAATTTGTAATATACAGAGTGAATACAAAACTCTGTTTCTTATCCTTAAGAAGAGAAAAATATAAAATCTACTAGCATCAATATTTGCTTTCGCTCCGCGAAAATAACTTAAAATATGACAATGCACTTAGAAGATGAACTTTGAGATATTTCTTTTAACACAACTGAACAAATGGTAAAAATATCTGTTTGCGCATAAAAAAATGTTGTTACTGAAAAAATATAGCGCAGACGTAATATGTATACGTATGAACATAAGTTCGTAGCCAAATGAAGAATTAAAAAAAAGTATTTATTTTACAAAACATTTATTTTTCAATATAATCCCCTTCTTTGCTAGTGTCCTGGCTATGACATTAAGCTGCATCCGGTAGTGAAGCTCTGAGGAATGTGAAGTCACCTCTTCATTACCATTACTCCCAGGTCCACTCTGACACAGATTGTTTTGTATCTGTTTGGCTTTCATTTATGGGTCAAATAGATTTGTTTGAAATTTTCTCGTATTGGATAAGAATACTTGATATCAAATTATTCGTATCAAGAAATGTTACTGGACCAGCCGGCTAAGGTAGCATAATACACGGACTGCTTCTCTGAAGAGGGGTAAGACTCCCCTAACGAGTGTCCTAGATATGAAACTAAAAATATAATGGTGAGGCTCCAGTAATGCTGGAGATTAGGGGAACGTAGAGTACCCCTTCATTGCTATCGATCCCATGTCCACTCTGGCTCGGAGATATAACATCTGATTGGGTCCTATTTATGGGTCAAATAGAACTGTTTGACATTTAAACTGTGTACTTATACAAAACTGAATTGTTTGAAATAGGTGTAATAGAACTGTTTTTACATTTAACTGTTTGTAAACAAGTGAATTATGTTTAATTGAATTGTTAGTGATGCATAGCAATAATTGGAACCATTTGACTTTGTTGATATGCTAAACTAAATTGTTTGAAATAGAACTATTTGATCGTTTAACCGGGTGTAAACAAAAAACTGTGTACTAATGCTCGAAATAGAAATGTTGATATTTGAACTCCACTTATGCGAAATTGAATTGTTTAAAATGGAACTGTTTTCAAAGTTAACCGTGTGTAAACAAAAACTGTATTTAAACAAATGACTGTGTGTAAACAAAATACTGTGTAAACTGAATTGCTTGAAATTAAGTGAAACCATTTACCTCTGTGCAAAAAATTGAATTGAAACTGTATTTAAACAAATGACTGTGTGTAAACAAAATACTGTGTAAACTGAATTGCTTGAAATTAAGTGAAACCATTTACCTCTGTGCAAAAAAATGAGCACAGGCTTTTTTAAAATGTTATCTACAAAATGTGTTTAGAAATTATATATTCAATATATATGTATAAAAAAGATTTGGCATTAAATGACCTACAATGGTTGATATGCCATAAAACCCAACCAAGCCAAACAGAGAAATGTTTATGATACTATAATTGTACCATAGCTCGATATTGCTATGTGTGAAATGGACATATAATGTTCATATATATATATAACATAAAACATAGGAATCTCGAAACACGAAAAACACTTACGACTTCTCAGTTCAGGTACGAAACTTTTTATTACCTTTGAGTTTAAAGATTCTTCGACATAAGGAGAGAGAAGCACAGTCTTTCTATCCTGGCTTTTTCATCTCGTGCAACACCTGCCCAAAGCCTCCGCGAGCAAGCGAAAGCCAACTGTCTTCTCCTGAGGTAGGTCTCAACTCTACTAACTTTCTTCAAATTCCCAAAATCCTCCGCGCGCTTCCGGTGCGTGACATCACCCGCACTCTGTAACCCCGTTTCCCATCTCGGGCTATTATGACATCTCTGAGTGACACGTCGGCTCCACGCGCACGCGCGTAAACACCTGTGTTAATGTTGCACCTAAGTAACCCATGCACTGAGCCGAAAGGTTCTCAACCTAACTAAACCCAAAGGCATAAACCGAAATCCCTCGGCCATTATATTACACAATTGCTTATTACTACCGGGCCATTGGCCTAATGAGTTGAGTGTTCGCCATTGGTCCGGAAGACCGGGGTTCAATCCCAGGTCGACTCATACCAAAAATTCAAAAAATGGTACTTGATGCCGCTTTGCTTAACACTCAACATGATAAGGTAAGGATAAAGTGGAGCATTCCAGGGAATGGAATAGCGTCCTCCTCTACACCTCGGTGTAGTAGCTATAAGAAGAAGGGGCTTTCGGGTATCTCTCGACTATGGTCGCCAACTTTACTTTTTATAATTGTTTACTAAGGACTATCATTAATTACTTGAAACCATATAATAGATAGCTGATTAATGGTATTGGGTTTGAATACTTGAAATCATATAACTATGCGCAAATAGATTATCATTAAATAAAAACAGTTAATTTAAACCATATAATATTCTATCAATTATCAGTATCAGATAGGAGTACTTGAAACTATAAAACTCTGTGCAAATTATTTGCGTTATAAAGTGCAATTTAAAAATTGATTTAATGGAATGTTGAAATTATAATTATTTATTATTGCAATCAAAAATTTAGAAATGAATCAGATTACGGCATTAAATAAGGAGTTGATATTCTTTTAAACAAGTTAACCAAATTAAGCCAAGGTTCTTTTTAATGCACTTAATTCAATAGTGAATGTTAATCACATTGATTAAAAACTGCTGGATTTCAGCAAATATCATAGGGCAGTATTGCGCATATATCTTTTTGGCGATCTATTTAATTGACTATTCATGCGAGTTTATTTCAGAAATGAACATCAGTGATGTTCATTTTTCTTCACTTTTTAGGGTAAACGACAAAATTTCGGTTTCTAGGAGAAGGTCAATGTAGCCTTCGAAAACCAATTTCGAATATGGTTTTCGAAAAGTGGCATATTTTCCAAAGTCTGATCATGCCTTGTTTCTATGACCAAAATTGTTTGTTTGTTAGGGTTTTATGGCATATCAACCCTTGTAGGTTATTTAATGTCAAATCTATTTTTATACAAATAAATAGTTCTATTTCAAACCATTCAGTTTAGGATAAGTACACAATTTAATTATCAAAAACATTTCTATTTCAAGCTATTCAGTTTAGTCAAACAGTTCTAATTCAAACAATTTAGTTTAGTATAAGTATAGTTTTTGTTTACAGACAGTTAAATGTCAAAACAGTTCTTTCGAATAATTCAATTTTGCGTAGTGCACGTAGTTTAAATGTCAAAATAGTTCTATTTCAAGCAATTCAGTTTAGCATAAGTACGCAATTTAGTTCTATTTGACCCATAGAACCCTATTAGGTGTTAGCACTCCGGGCTAGAGTGGACCTGGGAGCGATGGCAATGAAAGGGTACTCCGCATTCTCCAAAGCTCTAGTATTACTGGAACCTCACCATCAGATGGTTTTGTGTCATTACCAGGACACTCGTTAGTGTGTGTGTGTGGGGGGTCTTACTCCTCTGCAGAGAAGTAGTCGGTGTATTCTACAGCCCCAGCCGACCGAGCCAATGTCCAGATTTAAAGGGAGAAAAGGTAAAATCAGAAAGTAACGGGAAAGCGAAATTTGTTTCGAACGCTAAAAACAACGATTCTCCTTCTTTGTTGGATATTTTGTGGCAAGAAAAGTAAATGTTATAGCAATTTGTAACTTTGTCGAATGATTACATAGATATTTTTTTTTGTCGGAAGAACATCATGTCAAGTATTTTGGATGTGTATAAAACACTCTTAACAGACAAACCAATGTTCAGAATAGTCGAATTCAACAACTATTTCAGCTGTGAAATAACAACTTTTCATTTTAGCTATTTCCATTAGCATTCATAACAACAGACAACGCAAGAGTTAAATTATTCAATTGCATATTATCTATATACTGGCTGAAGTACACGTCTCCCATTGGTAAGCGGTCAAAACTTCGATCGCAGCTGTTTTTTATATTCTTTGTTGACAAATATTTACAGCAAACGGTTACAAACTATAATTGTTATTATAAAAAATAAATACACAAAACAGAAAAAATATATTTATCAATCATATATTTCATATTATCTTAGAAAATTAATTGTGTTCAGATTTTTGTGAAGTAATATTCTTTCATTTATTTATTGTAAATAACTGGACAATCCAAATACTGCAATAAAATTTTACAACTTTCAAATAAAAGAAACTTTAAATATTGACGTTTTTATTCAATACATTATGGAGGAGTTCTCGAGGTGTAGTGTCTAACGTGCTGAAGTGTGATATCGTAGTAAGCGAGTTCGAACTCCAGTCCCGTTTTTGTTCACTTTCGGGCTAATAAATTTAGGAGCGATATGGGTAGAGCTCCCGACAATCACGTGTCGGTTGGTCATGTGACATTTCGAGAAACGAGTTTTATCTCTTTTGAGTAGCAGACATCCATCGGAGAGGACCTTTCTCTTTTCTCTCCGCTTTTCGAGCAACACGTTCAAACAAATTATCATGTATGAACTTTTTCCCTACACCAGAAGAAACGTAAATCTTTAACCGCTGCTATCAGCACTACTTGTTCTGTGGGACAGCTTTTGTACTTTTTGATAGATTGGGACATTTTGTCATGTTCTGCGATTATATGCACTATATATATGTATAAATATATGTCATGTTTGTCAAAAAGAACTGTTTTTCCTTACCGAAATATTCTGTGTTAGGGTATCCTTTAGAAAGTCTAATGTATTATAGGAAAAAGCTGGTAGTGGTCTCCATGAATACCAAACACTATAAATTCCTAAACCTTAAAGGGGAACTCTTCACTCCTAAGATCTCCAGAATTTTTACAGCATGTGTGTAGTGATATTGAACGGTGGTTGTATGTAATTTGCATATGAAAGAATATAAAGAGATAGAAAAAAAAGGAGGACTGAACTATAACTACAAATTCTTCACGAAACTTTGCGTTTCATTTTGCGCTAATGCTCTTGGGAAAGGAGAGAATCCATCAGTTCTCCTTTCAGCTATAAGTAACTAGTAGGGAGCACTGAGTTCTTCAGCCTTGTTAAGGCTACCAGTCAAGGAGAAGGAAAAATAAATTCAAACCAGATGTACTCCGCTAAAAAATTGACTTTCAATAAGCTAAACAAAATCAAAGGAAGCGAGAGCATTGAAGAAAGGAAGAAAAACTTTTTTAATTTGTAAGAAAGAAAAATAAAACAAAGAAAAACACAAACAAAAGCAAAACAATGATGAAAAAGAAAAGAAAATGAGAAACTGTATTTAGGATAAAGAGAACAAATGAAGATTAGAGTCAAATGGAAACAAAGTGGGAAATTGGATGGTGAGTGGGCGTCGAAGAAAAAGAAGCTGAGAAGTAATAATTTGAATATTTAAAACAAGAGAGGGACAAAACAGAGATAAAACTGGGGTACGTAGGTGTGAAGAATTGACGAGAATGCTGCACAGATCATCCAAGTCGAGCGATTGGACAAGTCCGACAGTTATGTTCAATGCCGTTGATATAATCAACGTTCCTTGCACGCTATTAAAAGCAATATTCAATTCTCTCTCTCTCTCTCTCTCTCTCTCTCTCTCTCTCTCTCTCTCTCTCTCTCCACACACACACACACACACACATATATATATATATATATATATAGAGAGAGAGAGAGAGAGACCAGTCAAACAATTAACTGAACAGTTAGAAGTATTTTAAGTTGTCAAAAAAAGAAACGCTTAATGTATTTATCGCGTTGGCATCATCCGGAACATGAACAAAGTAAGACACCAGATGTGAATAAAAGGAAAATAATTATAGATAAACAATTTATTGAATATTAAAAAAGCCAACCCCTCATTCGGCTGGGGTTGTAAAATACGCCGACTACACAGGAGTAAGATCCTCCAGTGAGTGTCCCGGATATGACACTAAACTATATTGATGGTGCGGCTCAAGTTCTGGAGTTTTGAGGAATAAGTAGTAGCCCTTCATTGTAATTACTCCCAGATTCACTCTGACCTGAAGTTGTAGTACCTGTTAGGATTCCATCTACGGATGAAATAGAACTATTCAATCATTTACGAAGGATTATCATTGCTCGTTAATAGAAACCAAACAACTACGAGCAAACTATCTACATTACATCGAAATCCTTGATAAATAGAATTATTAGTATTAGGTGGCAATACGTGAAACCTTTTTACTGAGCGCAAACAAACGAGCTCTAAGAATTCGTTTAAAAGTAAAGTTTCTTACAAACTATTCACTTGCAAGTCATATATATATAAACCGGATTTGGCATTAAATAACTCACAAGGGTTAATATGCCATAAACACCAACCAACCAACCGAAAAGAATCCCTTATAAATGATGTGGGTATTGCGATTTTACAATCGCTAGAAAAAATAGAAATTTAAACAATGTTGTTTCTTTTTTGTACGCTATTTGAGGACACATCATCCACCATGTGACAGGGTATTTTTAATCTAAAATTAACTCAAAAATGTTTCCCTGGTTTAATAATGTGAAGCCGAGGTAAATGGTGAGCAAATCTTTACCCAGACGCCCTTACTGAGACGAGTAAGACCTCCTCCGCATAAAAAAGGGCATCCTGGATGTGACAGTAAACTGCATCAGTTGATGAGACTCTAATTCTGGAGTTCTGGGGAGTGTGTAGAGTACCCCTTCATTGCTATTAATTCATGGTCCACTCAGACCCGAAGTGGTAGTAACTGTTTGTTGTGTTCCTGATTAAGGGGGTCACACTTATAAGGTGAAAGAGTCCTGGGGTTTACAGCGAGCGGTTCAACTACGAGTGTACTCTCACCTTGAAGGTAGAAATGTCTAGCATTATATAACCTAGACGAATTCATATTGTCCATGAATATAGGGGTGTTAACTACCCCAGAACACTGTTAGGTTAAACCTGTTTAAAAATTAATATTGGATAGGAATGCTTGATTCCATATAGCTGTGAGCAAGCAAAGGATTATCATTGAAATGAAATGATTGCTTAAAACCTTATAATTGGGTATGGATTATTAGAGTTATGTGTGAGTACTTGAAACTGTACAAATGTATGCATATTATTTTTATTAGGAATAGTTGATATTCTATAACTGTGTGCAAACAAATGATTACAGACAAATAAAAAACCAATGGTACATTGAAAATATAGTTATGATTGTATAAAGAAACAGCTACACAAAAATGTAAATTATCATCATCATGATGTCGTGCTGCTAGCACGGATTTCCCCAACTCTCTCTCTAACCATTCGTCTCTATCATCCATCGCTTCCGACAGGTCTTCTAGACTACATCCTGTGTCCATACAGAGCTGCTATTGATAGGTTCTAGCTGGTCGTCCTACATTTGCGCGTCCATGTGAAAGGGTCCATAGGAAAACGTCGCTTATGAGTTTGTCTTTACTCCTTCAGCAATGTCCTACATGTCTTGTTCGTCTAATTTGGATGGTCTTCGAGATGGGTTGTAGGTAGCCGTACAGCAGCTCTTTTATGGGATGTTGTTTCCAGGATTTGTTAAATATAGCTGGTAGCAACCTTGTGCAATTGCCGTTAAGCCTTTTCTCAATACGCTTAGTCAGCGTCCTAATGGGGCATCCATACAGTTGTATGGACACGATGGCATCTCGGAAAAAAATGCGTTTTATTTTATCAGAGAGGTCTGACTTCCATATAACCGATAACCTATTGATAGTTGTCCATGCTTTCGCTAGTCGCGTATTGATGTCATTTTCAGTGGATGAGACGCTGCTTCCGAGGTAAGTGAACTTGTCTACAAGTTTCAGAGAACTACCATTTTGTGTGGAAATGTTACTTTTTGATTAAAGCACATGTATTCGTTCATGTGGAAGCGCTTACAATATACGCGATTCCCGAATGACTGTCAGGCTGTATTAGGAATTGTTAATATATTAAACCTATGTTACAACTCACCTCCTTCTATCTCGGGGTTTGGCTTTCTTCACACTAAGTGAGGAGGGTTGGGGACTAATAAACTAAACTACAATAAACTTAACACCCCCATACACACGCATGTATGTCTTTGATACACAAATCAACAGGCGAACCATTATATGAAAATAATTCTTAGCACACCAGCTTTCCCTGTAACGATTTAGCCACATCACCAATCTCAGTCCACCGCTCTCCGCCATACTCTCTCACTTACGTCACGCTTAGCATCTCCATCTTAATTTTTTGCTACTCTAGAAGCCGTCCGTTTCTAGATTTTGCACTTCTGCTTCTCTCTCTCTCTCTCTCTCTCTCTCTCTCTCTCTCTCTCTCTCTCTCTCTCTCTCTCATTACATACTAAGCTTTACTTACTCTGGTACAGAGTTTTCAGGTTGCTTTAAGTACCTACTATTACAAATTGTTAACCCATCTTAGTACCGAGCAGGCTTATTGCTGCGAAACTCTGGTGAGCTGACAGGAACTGGTGCTTTTTACATTACTTGTCTGTACCCTTTCATTGCCATTACTCTCAACTCCACTCTGAGCATGAGTGGTAGTACTTGTATTCGATAAGACGGTGTACAAAATAAAACCCCTGAAGACACTGCAGAAAAAAATCTAAATATGAACGTACAATGAACGTGATCCCTTAACCTCAAGGCAAAAACTAATCTTAGACAGGTTGATATACCGTTAAATCAATCAATCAATCAATTAATCACATGACTACTTTTGGACTATATTAAAAATGCATAATTGGATAACATTTATTCTTTACCTTTTTTAATAAGAGTCTCTCATTAATGTAATATAAACACAGTAATGTCATTCTCACCTCTTCATCTGAAAAAAAAATTAATTAATTAATAAAAAGCGAATCATTGACTTTTTCATATATCAAATTAGAATAGGGCAACACTTAATAATTAGTTCTTTGCTGTTTTGCACATTCTTACAAGGTGTACTACTCACAAAGAATCGCGGCAAAAGTTCGCACTATCTTTGGTCAATTGCTATCGAAGGATATTTAGGCAAGTTATTCTTACAACCCATTGATAATGAGTTTGATTCTCACAGTTGTGATCCAGTGTCAGATGAAGCTACATTTAAAATATCTACATCAACTGGAAACATACTTCCCCGAGAAATACACATTAACGTGTTGAGTAATTTTTCGGATGAAATCCGATGGGAAAAAAGACATTTTGGAAAATGTCTATTGTCATCAAAATGCATATGATTTTATAACTAGAAGAAAAATAATTAAACGAATCTTTATCTAAAATTGAGAAACGGAAATAATGTAAAACGTCTGAATGTTTAATAATAAAATTCAACCGTGTCACTAATGACAAATAGATTTGGGCCAATCTTATTTATTTTCTTAGTTATTGTTGTTACTATCTTTTAATTTACCTCACGCCTCTCCAAGTGCCTCGTAAGAAATTGTCTTGACGAGCTGAGTTCAAAACCTGAATGAGGCTGTTTACATTTTACGTATTTGGGTTAATGGTCTTGGGAAAGGCCTGAATCCATCTATTCTTCTTTCCACCACGCAGTTATAGGTAAATTTTAGAGCAGACTACGCTTTTTAGCATTGGTTAGTTTCGGTTTAGTTAATGGGCATTGGATTGATAAAGGAACATTATATTACAATTGGTATTTTTCTATTACGTATTCTATGAGTATCAGATTTGTGAGGAATGGGAATAAACTATTAAAACCCGGATGTGAATTGACAACGGGAAAGTAAATCAAAGAACTTTCTATATGTCTTCGTCGTAATAAATTGTTTTTTAAATCTTATTCTATTTTTTCTTTTGTTTATTTGTTTTTTTCTTTCTTTTTTTTTCAATGAATTTTTCACATTCAGAAGAATACATATTAGTACAAAGAAAGGCACAGACATATAACAGCTAATTGTACTTTTTACGACAGAGTGATGGCTAACAAATTAATGTCTCCAACCATTGCTAATATAGTACATTCGATCTTCACTGGATGTCTTTGCAGAATAAATTCTTACTAAAATTTGTTGGTGTGCAAAAGCACAGAAGAGCTTTCGAGGGGATATTTTCAATTCACCTGCCTAAAAGTTCATAGACTTATATCGGCATACACTTACACATACACATTCACAAGAATACAAGGAGATATTTACATTCGAACACCTCTCTGAAATATATGCGTACTCACCCCACCCAATGACTATCATATAACCCTAAGCTATCAGATGCGTGGATATCAAATGAATCCCAATAATCATGCATACAGGCTGAAAAGTATACTCCACATCCTTTACATGCTAAAACATTAAAAACGACTTCAAATTAGAAATAATACAAGGCAGTTTCACTGAAGACAGGTACAGAAGGCCTCTGTCATGTACTGTTGTAGAGAATGTGAAAGAAGAAATGCGAGTTTTTCACACGTGTGTATTTCACTGCAGTTCATTTGTAACTTAGCAAGTTTTATTGGTGTATGAAACCTATAGGAAAGTGAATACAATAAGGAATCTGATAGAAAATCAGGAAGCTGTAAATGCGTAAGTACATGAATGAGAATAAGGTGCATCTACAAAGAGAAATAAAACAGTTCATAGCATCTACTTATATGTGACTATGATCTATGAAGATAAAGTGCAATTAACACTTAAAAGCATTCCCGGTCGATCTTGCATGTGTATAAAACAGAGTTCATCACAAATTTCATAATCTCCGAGATGGAAGTCATTCACAGACGGGCCGGAATGGCCATGTTTCCCAAGGAACTGTCAGCCCCAAAAGATCAATAATTTGTGCTTTTTCTTTTTATATATTCGGGTGAGTTGCTATTGCAACGGATGGTATCACTATTTTGAAAATATACGAGTAAACAAGAGTAAATAGTCCAACAGCAATCAAAGGCAATTGATCCGATACTAAGCAAGGACCGGTAATCCATACACGTTTTTATTTCGGGTTTTTCGCCAATCGATCGGTAACAATTCTATCTCGGTTGTTGCCAATTGATCTCAGTGTGTGTGAGACAGAGACAGAAAGAAAGAGAGTGGGGTGAGAACCACAGGGACGAACTCATAAGTGATGTACTCTTATGGACCCCCACACATGGCCGAGCAAAAGCAGGACGACCAGCACGAACATACATTCAGCAACTATGTGAGGATACGGGATGTAATCCAGAAGACCAGCTAGAGGCGATGAACGATAGGGAAAAGTGGCGAGAGAGGGTCAGGGAGATCCGTAATACCAGCACGACATGATGATGATGATGACCAGGGACAAACATTCACCTACTCTTTATTTTACAGTCGGTCATTTCAGCAATCTCCCATTCGCCTCTATCAAGAATATTATCAGCTCATAAACTCTGGTAATTGTGTGTTTTCTTGATTGACCGGAGGTTCAAATTACTGATTCCTGGGCAATGAATTTTTATCATATATACAATTCAGACGACTGCAAACTTGTACCGTCAAACAATTGTAGACTTAAATGAGATTTTATACTTACTTTAATTATATTATCTTAAACATTATCATCATCATCATCATGTGCCGCTAGCACGGATATCCCTGATCCTCTCTCGCCACTTCCCCCATCGTTCATCGCCTCTGGAAGGTCTTCAGGGCAAAAACCCGTATCCTCACA
The DNA here is from genome assembly GCA_963585895.1 of Sepioteuthis lessoniana. NCBI lineage: Eukaryota > Metazoa > Mollusca > Cephalopoda > Myopsida > Loliginidae > Sepioteuthis > Sepioteuthis lessoniana. The sequence goes on from OY757918.1 coordinate 60,328,716, forward strand.
TAGTAGCTGAATGTATGTTCGAGCTGGTCGTCCTGCTTTTTCCCGGCCATATGTGAGGGTCCATCGGAGTACATCATTTATGAGCTCGTCCTTGCTTCTCCAGCAGTGTCCTGCATGTCTGGTTCGTCTAACTTGAATAGTTTTCGTGATGGGAGGCAGGTGGTCGAATAGTTGGTGCCTTGTGGTGTGTTGCCGCCATGACTTATTTAATATTGCTCGCAGCATTCTTGTGTAATTGCCATCTAGCTTCTTCTCCAGCCGTTTAGTTAGCGTCCAAGTAGTGCATCCATACAGCAGTATCGATACGACCGCTGCCTGGAAGAAACTGCGTTTCATTTTATCGGTCAGGTCTGATTTCCATATGATCGATAGCCTATCGATAGCTGTCCATGCCTTCGTTAGCCGCGTGTCGATGTCCTTTTCGGTTGATGAGACGCTGCTTCCTAGGTAGGTGAATTTGTCCACTAGTTTCAGAGGGGTTCCGTCTAGTGTGATGATGTCGCCTGTTTGATTATAGCACATATATTCCGTTTTGTGAGCATTGACATGGAGGCCAATGCCGGCGGCGACTCGTTCCAAACTATGCAGTAGTGTTTCGGTTTGGTTGGGTGTATTTGCCAGTATCGCTATGTCATCGGCGTTGTCGGCGTCGGTAATTGTTTTTGCTGGGTACCTTCTGCTTCTTTTCTTTGTCAGCTCGAAACAGTTTTCTTTGATTTTATCAATCGATGTTCTAAGCACGTAATCTAGACAGATGATAAAGAGGTATGGAGCTAGCGTGTCTCCTTGTAGTACTCCTGCTACAATGCTATTCTGTGTCTCCATCTGGTGAACGTACTTTCACTTTGGTGTTTTCATAGATAATCGTTATTGCTGCAACGGTTTCTTTAGGTAGGTCCTATGCTAGTTATACGCTAAAAAGTTGAAACGTGTTAATTAATACCTACATTCACGAGCGAGAGCAGGTGCTCACACAAACGCACGTTATACGTGAAGAAAATGAGGGAAGAGAAAGAGCGTGATACAGAAATACTTTACTAATTCAAATAAATATAAAATTCAAATGATGTAGCTTACGTTACTTTGATGGCCTTTCGTTTTATTTCAATTCTAAACATAACATACAATCTAACTAACGTGCGAATGAATATTCATATAATACAAGATGGGACCGTGGAAATTAGGAAATATTTATGATATAAATATATTGCTAAATTAAACGCTCAGATTGTGTCCATCGGGTTTTCTAAATCTAATCTTTTTCTTTTTGTTTAGCCGTATAAAGTAGATATCTTGTTGAAATTTCCTTACCAAAAACGAAAGTTATAATCTTTTTCTATGACTTATTTAAAAACTTTTTTCTGTCACCAGAAAATCAAGACATTAGAAAGAAAATAATGACACCCATTTCCAAAGAAAATACAGTGTTATTGTGTTTATATCAAGTTGTACTTGCAATGACCATCAGGGAATCATACACGTTAAACTATCAACGATGTTTATCAACATATAAATCTTCACAAAAATATAGTTTCGTGTTATGCATGTGCTACAATAAAAAGTGAGACAGATAAATTTATGGTCAGTTAATATAACTTAAAATTCCACCAGTTTGAACAGGTTGTTATCAAGTTTATTCAGTTCCCCAAAATAATTCTGATATTGTAAATCAGGATTAAAAGTTGTGATTTTGTTTCCTAGTCTGATAAAAATAAAATCAGCAGAAAAACGGAATTCTTTGACTTTTTAAATAACTAAAGTAAAGAAAGAACGACAAAGATTTGAATTCATACTGTCAAAATAATAATCTTGAAATAATAAATCTACCTGTTCTTTATGTTCATTTGTTTTCTTTTGCATTTCATAGATAACTGAGAGTACTGCTAGATGCAAACATAACCTATTTTTCATGTCCTACCAACACTGCTAATTTAACGATAGTAGAATAACAGCCTAAAAGTACAATAATAAAAGAACAAAAGATGTACGCGAAATTGGGAAAGCAAAAATAAAGAGTAAAAAATGAATCACTCAATCAAGGCCCTAAGAAAAGTTCTGATTTTAGTTAATAAGAAGAAAAGAATTGATGAAATTGTAGATTTTGCCGTTTTAGGAGTTCATACAAGTAAAAGTAAAAGAAAATGGAAAAATAGATACATGAACTTTGCCAGTAAAGGTGATTGTAACGTCAATCATCAAGTATTTGGAATAAAACTGATGAACCGGAAAAAAAATTAAAGGAACAGAAGAAGAAGAAGAAGAAGAAGAAGAAGAAGAAGAAGAAGAAGAAGGGTTGTTCTGATCCCGATATTATTGAAAGCGGTTTAAATACTTAAAAACGTCCTGTAGAGCTGAGATTTTCTGTCACTCGGACTTTTGTGAAGGTCACCAATTAATATTATCATTATCAATAATGATAATAATAATAATAATAATAGAATATTGTTTGTCTTTGACTGTGCAGAACTCTTCTAGTCTCGTTCTTGCTGGTTTTAATAAGTGATTGTGCATACCTAGTTAAAAGGAATCTTAGCTCCCACATAAGAACTGCCAATTAAAACAATCTAAAAGTTCGAAAAACTCATTGAAGAAAGCTATCAACCCCATGAAGTAAGACAAATATATTCTTTCTCGAACATAGATCCCAAACAAAATGATCATTTAGTTTTCAAATTGACATGGAAATTCTCTAAAGTGAGAGCATTTTAAGTATATTGCTCCAATGAAAATCTCATTTTGTAGTCCGGTTTTTTTCTTTGTTGCAGCAACAAACCGACGCAGAGATCTGATATTATATTAGAATTCTTCAAATCAAATTCTAATATTAAATCAGAATTCTTCCATAGAGCACACCATTGAGGGAAATAGATAAAGAGATTAACTTCAGGGGCGTCTCCAACCCCAGGCAGCAAGTCTGATACCTAAGGCGCCTCTAAAGGAGAAATTCGACCAAGCTAAGCTATTTTGGGCTCCATTCGCCTATATGCAGAAGGATCTCTGCATAAAAGCCGCCTTGTGTCAAGTCCTGTATTTAACGGAGGAGCTAAATAATAATATTTCAGCTAAGTGAATCATATATTGTAACATATAATACTACATTTGTAAATAACAATCAAGACATTTGCGTATGTTTTCCTTTTTTTAACCAACAAGATTTCTTTTATATATATACCAAACTTTAGACAAAGCTAACCGAGAACAGAAACGTCTTTTGCTATACTCTACTATTGATTGCCTTCTTCAATGAGTTTAACGATCTTTTCCATTATTTTGACAGTTCTTCTGTGGGAGCTAAGATTCCTTTCAACTAGTTATGCACAACAGCTTATTAAGACCAGCAAGATCTAGTATTTTTTAACTATAGACCGATTTGCATAGCTAAGCTTCTGCTAGCATTTGCTTTCGGATTGCAAATTACAAGATCTTTCCATATTTTTTTCTCAACCTTGGGTCATTCAATAATATTTTCCTTTGTATGTCTTGCAAAAAAATTATACATTTAATTAAAATAATTTTAAAATAATTTAATCTTGTTAAAGAAATATTCTTGAAGCCAGAATATTCAGCTATTAAAGAAAAATGTTTGGCGACTTATCTGATATTAGTTTATTTACTGCTAAATATAAAAATTTAAGAGAGTAAATTACATAATTTTTACCAGGGGTAATAATTTGAGTGATCTCTACCGATAAAGCTTTCTTAACTACACCAATAAAGACTATGCCACAGAAACACTACCACCCAAGAGATAAAAGTTCAAATCTCCCAAGAAACTTATTCTACTTATTTAACAATCGCAGGATTAACGATCAGAGAATTGCGATAAGAATTAACAGAAATAAGATAAAAGAAAACTAATAAAAGTAATAATTTTTATAAGTTTTCTTTATTTACACGAGTCAGGCTATTGTCATCATCTTGGTCCGACTGCACCATCTGCGGAGGGCTAAAATGAGGGAGGTCTTATCCCTCGACAGAGGTCCAGTCAGCTGAGGATAACAACTCGGAATAATTCAGGACGGAATCTTGGAGGCTGAGCAGTTTTTGACTCGGCAACCGAGTGAACAAATGACTTGTAACACTCCGCTTTGGTCCTTATTGGGCTAGACGGGCGGTCAGAAAGGCCCGATCCGATTAATCGGCTGGTCATGTCAAACCATAGCACCTTTATTACTATCCCGATCGTATTCTTCAATTGCTCTTGTGAAAATACCCAAACCTATTTTATATTAAAGGTGCTCAAAGGCAGTGGCTGAGGGTCATTGCGTTGAGAGAATAAGACTTTGACTACCGTAAATTCTTCGGCATTAAGTATTGTCTACTGAAAACCTGAAAATTGTAGGGGCTTGAAATCCTATTTCTGACTCGAGTATTCTAATGGTGTATCCCCATCTCAAACAAGGCAAATAAGCTCCCTCTTGGTAAATTCCCAACACAAATTGGATTTCATGGTGGGTGGCGGAACACAGGACCAACGTAAAAACAAGTACTACTAATTACTTTTTCAATCAAGAAAACAAAAGCGGAATCTCTTTTAATGATACAGAAAAAGAAGCAACACAATTCCCAAGATTTATTGTATTAAAGTCATTGAAAGAAACTTGTTTAGCATTTTTTATAAAAAAAATTATCCCCAACTGAGGAAGCCTTCAAACTGTTAAAATGTTAAGAAGTAGCCAGCTGTTTGCTGAAGTAGATACAAAAAACATGCCGAGAACTAACTAAATATGAAAAGATTTCATAAACTAAAATGCAAAACCTACTCGCATGAGAGTCGAATACCACAAAGGGAGTTGTAGAAAGCAAGGAGTTATCCTTAGCTACACCAGAAGAAAATAAAAACAGTTTTTGGAAAGAAAGGGGTCTCTGACTAAAAAAAAAAAAACGATAACTATAAGGAGACGAGAAATACACACTCCTACATTTTATTATTTAACAAACCAACGATACCCCACGAAATAAAATTTCCTCGAAAAGTAGAACAGTACATTCCTACACTCTTGAGGTGCTTTAACAATCAATGATATGGCTACCACAGGGAAAGCTGCAGAGGACATCCAAAGAGATCCAAATTTCATGAAGGAAGATTGCCCCAATTAAACATCTTTCAAGATCTTGTGGAATATATAAAAGAGAAAGAGCAGTCATCGAGGTAACGTATTGAAGGAACATATTCCCTGAAGTAAGAAAAAACGGTTGAATAATACATTGAATAAACATACTTCACTATGACACAGAGAGAAAGAGAGACCAATCAACAAATAATTTTACAAATCCAAAGTGCCCATTGAAGAACTAATCCAACTGGGTCCAGACGATTAGCCAAAGTTTCAGGAGCCAACTACACTCGGCCAAAAACTATCAAACAAAACTACAAATTTAGCAAAAAAAAAGCATCCGTACCAGTGCTCAAATATTTGTTGATAAAATCAAATCTTCATTCTTTTTCTTTCTTTTTTTTTCTCTGCCTTCTTTTGATTTTTCTCCATTTTTCTTCCTCTTTCTTTTTACCTTTTTCTCCTCTATCTTTTGCCCTTCCTCTCATTCTTTTTTCTCCATTTTTCTCCCTCTTCTTTTTTCTTCTGTTTTTTCTTCTTTCTTCTATTTCATTTTTCCTTCATCTTCTTTTTTCTTTCTTCCTCTTCTCTACTACGAAAATCTTTGACCAGCTTTTCAGTACCGAGAAACATTTACAAGGTACATTATATTTCTAAATTCTTCCATATATTCAAGTTGATCATTCCAAAGTCGCTGTTACATGATTGTCAGTTCAGATTATCTAAATTCATCCAAATATTTATTTGAATTATTTCGACTATTATTGTTCTTTATATAAGCTCGCAAAACAAGCCAGTATTTCAAAACTTTTTGAAAGAAAAACAGATTTTTTCAACACGTTTTTTGCAATGAACCTAACAAGGAAATTATCTGATCTCTTTAATAGGTTAATCCTCTTGCTTCAATAATTTAGATTTGTTACTTTGTTTAATGGCATATCAACCTTTGTGGATTATTTAATGCCAGAACCACCCTTGTAGAAAAACGGTCGTGGTACTATTTAACCTATAGCCGGAATGTTAAGAGGTATCATAACTTTCCCAAAGGTATTAATCCAAAAGTGAAAGTAATTGAACGACTGGAATTCGAACTCGCTTACAAAGATGTCACTGTACAGCATGTTAGCCACAACACCAAGAGGACACCTTTTCGATCAGAGAAGACCAAAATAACACTTATAAGCCATTCAATATCCCTTTCTCTGATTGTTCCTTATTGTTTTGGAGCTATTTGGGTTATTGTTGTTTTTTGTTTTTGTTTTTTTGTTTTTGTTTTTGTTTTTGTTTTTCTTTTGATGAAGTTCTGGTACTAAATGATATTTTGACTAGTATTTACATTTGGAAGATACATATTGCTTTAGCAACTTTAATCACTCAATCTGCAAGAAAAGAGATGGGCAGTGATCAGATATTAATGGACACATAACTCTCATTTAAAATAGGTACGCTTAGCGAAATGGTTATCATTCTAAGAAATGGAACCGGTAACCTGAGTTCAAATCCTAGATAAGGCTAGATGCGTTTCACTTTGCGCTAACGGGAAAAGCATAAATCCAGCTGTTCTACTCCCTCTCCCAGCTACAGATAAATAGTAGGGAAAAGTAGGTTCCTAAACCTTGGTTCGGCAAACAATTTAAGAGAAGGAAAACTGTAAATTCAAGGAAATTGTAGTCAGCTTAAAATTTGAACTTGTGTCCTATTCTGCTTGCAGAAGAAGAGTTAGATAAATAATTACTTTCAATCAAAGTAGTACGCACAAAAACTAATAAACTTATCTCAGCGTCCCTTTCACATTTCAAAGTGATTTTGAGGGTATCTCCATTAGCTGTATATCCACATTTTCCTTAATGTAGTCCACAACGTTTCAAGGGGGATTTTTCCTGGCGAGAAACAATGGTAGCCATATGTCAGCGGTAACCAAATCGAGACTTTAAAGTTGGAGGAATGACAGACCAGTGTAATGGGACGTTAAAAAAATCTAAGAGACGTAAAGTATCTGTTCACTTGGTCATAGTGAATGCAACTAGGTAATCCCATGAGAAAATTTCTATTCACACATGTGCAGTAGGGTGCTCTCTTTGTGTCGAGGCCGTGCAACCGTCAAAATGGCGAAATACTTTTTGGACTGACGTCAAATGGTTAAGATTGATGTAACAAAGCAAAGTACGAGCAACTTGGGAAAAAAAAACTTGTGATACTTTCTCAACATTTAAAGGAGCCGCTATTGCCAGATTTAATTCTTTAAAAAAGAATTGAAGCCAACTGAACAGTGTATGAAAGGAAAACAAAGCCACGTTAAATTAAATTTTCAAAACTAACCAAGGGTTAGTCACACACACCCAAGGGCGTGAACAGCAACAGCAACAACAAAAAATGAAAAAAGAAGGAAGAAAAATGTCAACGCCAATTTCTGCTAGATTCCGAATATCCGATTGGTGATTTAAAGTGAAGCAAAAAAAGTATAAATAGTGATGGGGAAGAGGTGGCCAAATTTGTGTCAGCACAGGCACTCCTATGTCCTGAAAAATAATTCAACAAACATTTAAAATAAAAACATGTTTACGCGCTACTTTTTCAATTCTAACAATCACCCACGCTTTTACTATACCCTATGTACACCTCTGTGTCTTCTTCTTCTTCTTCTTCTTCTTCTTCTTCTTCTTCTTCTTTTTCTTCTTCTTCTTCTTCTTCTTCTTCTTCTTCTTCTTTCTTTCTTTGCTTTTTCTTTTTGATATATATACTTGTCTATCTTTCTATATTTAATAATGTATTTCTGTTACCTACCGCACTCTCTATTTCCGTTTTCTTTCGTTTTAATCTCTCTGACTCTCTCTCTTTCTCTCTCTCTCTCTCTCTCTCACACACACACACACACACACACACACACACACACACACACACACATATATATATATATATGTATGTATTTTTCTGTATCTATGTCAATCTCTCTCTACGTTACCTTTCACACTGTTTCTTTGTTTTTTCTTTTTTTAAGTCTTTATTTTTCTATTGATTTATACTCTCTCTTACTCAAAATGTTTTTATCTTTCCCTCTTTTTCCCCTCTTTCAAAGCAACTGCAGACATTATTGTTTACTTATTTTGTTCATCTTCTCTCAGTATTTTTAATAACAATAAATAAATAAAGAAAAAATGTCAACATATTTTTCTATGATTTTTCAAATATATGATTAGGGATTTAAAGAAACAAGAAAGAGTTTCATTGTGTAAATAGTGATGAGAGAGGGTAATCTCTCTCTCTCTCTCTCTCTCTCTCTCTCTCTCTCTCTCTCTCTCTCTCTGTGTTCTTTTCTTTTTTCCTCAATTTTTCTTTTCGTACCCTTTCTCTTTGCGTCAGTTACTCCTTGTTTTACCTACTTCAGACATTGCCTCTTTCACTCAAAAAAAACTGAAAATGAAAAAATATTTCAAGATTTACAAACTCAGAACGCCGGCCAACGTGCTTTTTAGTGACTAAGGTTTGAGAGTTGGTTTTAATTAGTTTGGGGTCGCTGATTTAGAAAATGACATCCTTTTTTGCCTATCACGTCAATTTTTCACTCTATGATATACTCTTAATTTAAAAGCAATTTGGCTTGGTATTATAAAGTCTCTTAAGATATAACAAAAATAATCTGGACAATTCAAATATATTTTTAAGTAGATGTCATTCTGCTGATTTATTAGTTTATTTTAGGAAATCAATCTGAAAAGTAAAAATAAAAATGGAGTAAGTCAATACTGTTCTTAAATGCATTCTAGATCAAATCTAAATTTTGAACTTAATTTGTATAATACATTGCCTATGCAACAAAATGAATATATGTAATTGTTCTTCTGAAATTCTTTAGATTTTTAACGACATTTAGAATTCAGTCTCTTCACATTAGAAAATGAACATGATTAAAGTTTTAGCAGTGTCTTATTTCAATAAGAAATTTTGCAGTGTCTTATTTCAATAAAAACTTGACGTAGCCGGCAAAAATAAACTTCAAATATCAATTACACAGGCAAGAAAATTTATCATTTTTCTGGTGACTTAATGATTGAATGACTGATTGATTTTAACGGTATGTCAAACCGTCTAGGATTATTTTATGCCAAAAGGTTATGGAAGCAAATTCAGTGGACGTTTATATTTACATTTTTGTGTTGTTGTTTCTAAAGAGTTTTTCCTCACAGTCTTATCAAATAATTTTTAAACAGATCTATTTGACCGATAGATGGAATCTAAACAACAGCTCCTACCGCTCCGGGTTAGAGTAAACCTGGGAGTAATGGCAAAGAATGTATACTCGACACTTTCCAGATTTTCACAATTTGAGCTTCACTATCAGATGCAGGTGAGTGTTATACCCAAAACACCCTTTTTTGACGAGAGTCTTTCCTCTTAGTAAGAGATACAGTCAGCCTCTTCAAAGCCCGGCAGACTGGACGAACTGGTGACTCAAATTTGAGAGTTATTTTTGGCTAATTAACAAAGTGAAAAATAAATAATTATGCCTATTTAGGTATAGCATAAGGCTGTAATTATTGAGCACCCAGTGAGAATTGAACGCAAGGAAAGGTTTCTTCTACTACTGCATGAACAAGTAAGCGATGATATGGTGATATATATATAATCTTTTAGCAAAAAAAAATTCTTGCATAACTTTATAATATATATATATATATATATATACTATTAGTTTAAGCATAACGTTTGTTTGTTGTTGTTTTTTCTGTTTTTGTTATTTGCTTGTTTTCTGAAAAATTCAAATTTGACTTGACTCACAAATTACATTTGTAGATTTTTACCAATGCTAAATTCAGAATCTGTATATCTTATGAAATTGTGAGTACAGATTAATGAAAAGAAAATAACATGATATATGTAAAATGTGTATTTTAAAGGCAATCTTGAAAAGCAATTTATGGCACGAAGTTGTCAGCTTTTCATTAATAACATCTGTTGTGTATCAAGCGATTGATTACAGTGTGGCTTATGTTAAACTGTCTTTCAATTGACCTTAAGTACAAACTAATATTAGGCATCGCAATTATCTGTTAACTCTGATTATCACTAATTATTCGAATCGGCATTACGCTATGGTTTATTGATTTTAACGGAATGTCAAATCTCAAAGTGTTATTTTATGCCTTGAGACTAGGATATACATTTCATATTTACATTTGTGTAGTTGCATCTTGAGGTTTCTTTTTTTACACACAACCCAGTTGAATACAAATAATCTTTAAACATATCTGTTTGATCCATAGATGGGACCCTAGTAGGGATTACCACTCCGAGAACTGGGAGTAATGGTAATGAAGGGTACTCCATACTCCCCTGATCTACAGAACGAGAGCCTCAACATTAGATATAGTTTAGTTTCATACCTAGAATACCCCTTTTATGGAGTAGAGGTCTTACCTCTCTGCAGAGTATGCAGGACAAGCGATCTTTAAGTTTAAATTCGAATAACTACTCTTTGTCGATACACTTTAGGAAATGGTTTCTTAAGACAGTTAAACTACAAATTTGAGATGCATAGATACGTAGTTACCCAATTCCTCTGCCAGAGGCACGATACGAAGTCTTTTGACGTTAACCATTACCTCAAATGCACCTTCTGCATGAGTATACCGTACTTTGACAATTGTTATGATATATACAAAGTCATAATACGATACAAGCTGCACTATGTTTCATTGCATTAGTTATTTTTAATAAAATCATTATACGAGGATCATTAAATAAGTTTCCAGACTTTTTTCGTATCGGCACTTTTATTGATAGTACACTCATGAAACTCTAGTCCCCTTCGAAGTAATCTCTTCCGGCTGCAATGAACTTGTTGTACCGTTCCAACAACTTCTGGAAGGCCCCTTGGAAGTCCTCTTGTGTGAGCGTGTCAATGACCTTCATCACAGCATCTTTCATCTCCTCAGTTGACTCATAACGACAGCCCCTGAGCTTAGGGAGTAACCAAAAGTCACAGGGAGCAAGGTCTCGACTATAGGGAGGCTGAGGAACTGTGTTGATGCCCATCTTGCTCAAATAGTCTGTGACGAGGATGGAGTTGTAAACTGGTGTATTGTCCTGGTGGAAATACCACTGATCCGATTTCAAGAGTGCTGACCTCTTCCGACAAAATTTCTTCCTGAACTCCCTTAAAACCCAATACTGTAACCCTAACCCTAGCCGTTTGGCCAATCAACTCTGGTGTATTGACTTCCTTACTCCTCCCACACCTCTCATAATCCCTCACAGACTCCTTGCCTTCCTTGAATCTCTTATGCCACTCAAAAACTGTTGCTCGATTCATGCAAGATGGTCGAAAAGCAGTCTGAAGCATTCCATACGTTTCTGTGGCATCATTTTTTCCAACTTTAAAACACAATTCTATTGCATATCATTCTTCTAAAGTGTCCTCACGTCGAGATTGCATTTTTGAAATTCACCAGCTATGACAATCAGGCTTTAGTAGGGTGTATTCCAATTCCTGATGTAGCTGTTGATTTGAAGCTGAAATCATAAAAATTAGTCAGTCATCTCATAAGTATGTATAGCAATAACATACTGAATTTTCAAGAGTCTACAACAATTTTAAATGCCTGTACAAAAAATTCTGGGAACTTATTGAAGGCACCACGTATATATATATATATATATATATATATATATATATATAAGAGAAAGAAAAACTGTGTGTGAGAGACCATGGAAAGAGAGAAAAGAATAGTATAACTTTGTATAAGGTGAAACAAGTAGAAACATTAAAACAATACATTAAAGTTATTGACGAGTTTTAAAATAATATTTTTAAAACGGAGAATTTTCGATGTTTTAAATTTTAAGTCAAGATCACGAGAGAGAGAGACAGAGACAGAGACAGAGAGACAGAGCATAAAGCAAAAACGAAAAAGAAGGAAATTTTTGTTAGAAAAGATTCGGAAATTGCTGGATAATAACAAAGAAATAAAAAAATTGGTATATAATCTTATTTAGTTTTTAGTTCTAATATAATAATAACAATAATTATATATATATATATATATATATATATATATATATATATATATATATATAACGTATGCGTGTGCGCAGACTTGCGAGTTAGTCTCTTCGTTTGCTGGCTTGCTTGCAATCTATACACTTTTTGGCCAATCTTGAAGAAACTTGGTATGTGGACTCCTTTTACCTCAAAAAGTCTTTTAAACGTAGAGGAGGAAGATAGATACCGGCTTAGTCCTGGGTCTGCTGAGAACATTGTAGAACATTTTCGTTAAAAATTAATCAAAATTAATTCTGGTGGAATTAGTCATCGAAAAAGCAAGTAAAATTGGTATCCACAGTTGAGTCCTCTCTCTGTGGTCAGGGGATTTGAGGAATAGAATTCATCAGAAACACCTTTTGCGTACAGAAAGTGAATAAAATTGATATCAGCAAATGTGAAAATCGAAATAAATCCAGGAAACACATTTTTAAAATCTTAAGGCAAGCCGTCTTGTGCCTTGTGTCGGAAGGGGCATAGCAATTTTTAATGAATTCTTATATCATTACCAAATAGAATATGTTCATTATACTTGATAAGGTGAAAGAAAATGTTTGTTTTTTTTTTAGTTTGTGAATCATCTTCACTCGAATTTGTATTAATGACATTTTAAGGGGTTTTAATGAAAAAAATCTTTTTTCTAAAAATGTTCTATCAGTTAAAACAAAATTCATTAATTCTAAAAATAAGCTTAAGCCAGACTTATCGATGGCAGACATTGATTCAAAAATCCCACAGTTAACGGACCCACCACCTGAGTCCTTAGGAATAGGGATTAACGAATAGATTTAGAGAAAACAAAATTTATGTTCAACTACAACTTAGATTTCTAGGGATATAAAAAAGGACCGATAGTTTAAAGAGAAACCAAAAAGAGAAGAAAGAGAGAAGAGAAAGTGCAGGCCGAAGAAAATTTATCCGTTGACTCGGACCCAAGAAACATAAAAAAAACAGCCTCACCAAAGGAAGAAAGACGAAATATTCGAGTGTGTAATTTTCTTTTCTTTACGTACAAGCACCTATACCCTCAAAGAAATATTACGGAAAGTTGCGTCTGACACCAAAATAATTGCACACAAAAGATTCTCTCTCCACCATAGCACACACAACAATTAATGTTCTTTGGTCCATTTCATTCCTAAGCCCAAGTTTTTACGACCCACCCGACATAAGCAACAAAATCATGAAAGACTGCTGTCTTAATGCATAATAGTAGATGAATGAAACTTTTTTATTTATCTGTTTAAATTTTCTTTTAGAATTGTGATTTGAAAATAATTGTTCAATATCAAAAAATGTAACTTTTTAAAACTGCATGCATGAGAAGATCTTGTAAAGTACTGGTAGAAAATCTTTTTCTTTAACAAGTGTTTTAGTACATCTTTTAGTCTGAGCAACGGCCGATACTTCTGCCAGTATTTAGATAACTCGGGTATTAGTATGGTAACAATAAGAAATTATTTTGTGATCATGGATAGTTGTCTTAGAGCGAAGCTTAGACTCCTTGTCTCATAAACCACTCTAAGTTAGTTTATTCATTTCTAGAGGCCCCATTGATGTGAACGGGCGTCAAACCTGGTTTAGCAAATAAATACATGAGCTGTAATTGGAAGTCAAGCACGAAAATCAAGTCACTAGTTTAAGAAAATATACATTGACACGTTATATATATTTTCACTCTGTAGTCCACTGGCATGGCAAAATCTACTAAATGACAAGTTTTTTTCTCAAGTTAATTAAAATTAGGTCTGATCTTTTGGCTGGGATTAGGTGATCGGTTTCTATCCCAAAATCCCTGAAATCTAATGTGTCTTATTCTCTTGTGTGGATTCTGGTTTGTGCATATACCATTTTGAAGAATGGTCAAATTTTAATCTCTTGCACAATTCCCTACCCAGTCGTGTCTAGTCTTGAATCCCTTTTGAGCTAGTTTGTTACATTCGCTTAATATGTGATAAACTCTTTCATCTCTGTCTCTTCATAAACTACACTTTCGATTCGGTTGCGTATTATCAATTTTAGCTTTAATATAATTGGTCCTTATGTCGTTGTTTTGAGGTGCTATAAGAAAAGATTCAGTTTTTCTCTTGAAGTTTCTCTTTCTTAACCATGTCCAGATCTTCTGGTGTGTAATTCGGCCAGTTTGTTTCATGAGATATCCACTCAGTTGTTTTTCTTCCTTTTTCTGTTGCTATTTTTTGTTTTGGTTGTTTTCCAGTTACTTCTTTTGTTACTATTGCTATTACTGCTGGCTGCAATCAGTCTTTCTTTGCTCTTTTTAATGAATTCTTCAAGACCTTCATATATCTAAAGTGGTCCTTAACGCTGACGAGTCCTCTTCCTTTTCTTTTTTTTTTTTTTTTTTGGCACATATATTCTATGTCACCACTAAAGGCAATTCGTTCCAAAATATATTACTCTATTAGTAAAAATAAAAATCTAATTGCTTTGTAGACTTCGTTTTTGAAATCTGTCTTGACAGTAAAATTTCAAATCTAGCAAAATATTGGAAAATATCTTCCATTGTTAGAAATTTCATTAAATATTTTGAAAGATTCAATTAGATCTCCTCTCAATCTTCTTTCTAGTGAAGTAGTTAATCCGAATTTTAAGATATCTCCCTTATAACAGTAATCTTTTACGTTTTTATTATTTTTGTTAATTTTTATATGCCTCCAATCTCAATATTACATTCCAATTTCCAAGTCTCGACACTGAAGATCAGGCATGAATACAATATTAATTTACTAAGTATTTTGCTTAGATTTGGCACAAGGCCATATAAATGGGACACCCCGTGAGACTCGAACTCATTCAGGTAGATTTGCTCGTTTAACTTGCTAAACATTAAACCACCCGAGGTTTAAACCAATATTTACTACCCTTGAAATAAATTTAATCATCGTCGAGCCAATCATTTCTTTTACCCTCGAATAAATAAATAAAATATAATTATCAGTTTTAAATTTATCATTAAAACCAACCCCTAGATCATATTTCTTATCTATTTTTTATGTCCCAGTCACTTAATTTATTTTCAACTCGTTTTTGGATCCAATATGTAGTAATTATCATTTTTCTATATCAAATTTTAATTTTCCAACTGTGTTATTTCTTTTGATAATGATATAACAAATATTTGACATTTGGCAGATAGTTTTAGTTCTCATTTTAGATCATTATATACATCATGAGTATTAAAGGTCCCAATACCAAAACCTAAGGAACTTTATAGGGTATACATTTTGTAATTGTCTCTAATTTTTACTTTCATAGTTCTATTTGTTATTTTACAAAATATCTTACAATATTTACTATTTTTTAGAAATATCTATGTTTTTATTTTATTTTCACTTGTAAACGATAATGAAATACCGTATCAATTCTCGAGCTAAAATCAAAATGTGTAATTTCCGCATAATTTCCTTCCATCAAATATTGATTAATAATCTCCACACTTTCGAAAACATGAGTTGATGTTGATTTACTATTGATGAAATCATGTTGATTTCACTTTATATAACTCCTATAAAATTTAATATGCGATTTTTCATCAGTTTTTCCAAAAATTACACAAAATACATATTAGAGAAACTGGTCAGTAATTATTTTTTAAATGTATCGAACTATTTTCATGGAGTGACATAATAATTTTTATTTTCCAAATATTTAGAATCAGTTCATATTCAGCCAATTTACATATTACATTGATAAAACTTTCATTTGATGATAAATATTTTAATATTCTAGGATATATTTCATCAGATCCCATAATTTTACAAACATCCTATAGTTTCCTGTCTTTAGCTTATATTTTTTGTTCATCCATGATTTTTTGTACAACTCTCATAACAATTTTCCTCTAGTGGACTCAAATCTTCACAAAGAATGAACACACTGAATAAATCTACTTAGTACACCTACTGTTTCTGCTGGTGTGCCTGTTAATTCACCTGTTTTATTTTTTATACCCTCCTTATAGCAACTTTCCTGCAGTGGACCAAATTCTTCCTAAGAATGAACACACTGAAAAAATCTTGCGAGTACACCTGCTGTTTCAACTGGTGTGTTTGTGTTATAACGTGTATTTCGTTAAACAAGAAAATTAGAAGTAGTTTTCTTGGTGGTAATAAATCAAACACAGAACAGCAGACACGTTGTATTCGATAAACAGTGTCCATCAAAATCCGGTCCACCGATCTTAATTTATTAACTATATAAATACACATTGGAATTTATTAACTATATAAATATACACACACATTTTGATGCATCGGGAGATACAGGTTTACCTCCACAACACCAACCCCTGAGCTAAATTTCCCTCGGAAATTAGCTAATATCTTTTCCTTTTAGGATCTGGACTAAAAGTTTCCATTCTCTTCCTTTTGCTGGTTCGCCTTTCAATTATGGGATTGGTGGAGCAGGTATATCGAACACATCGTAAAGTACCTCAATTGGAACTTCCTGATCTTCAATGACATTCTCAGTGTATCTGAGTCTTAACTGATTCATATGGCTTCTGTGTTCAAATTTCTTACCCTTTGATATATATATCCTTCCTTGAACTCTTTTACTTATTACACCCAGAATTCCTTGGCCCCATAATACATTTTAAAAAATTCTTTGTCTCCGGGCCTGAAATACTTTGGAGCATATTTTGTTTTTAAAATTTTTCTTATTTGAGTAAATTTTATTCTTTCTCCGAACCGGCTAAAGTCGGTTAAACACAGATTGAATTTTCCGGGAAAACATCAATTCAATAGGTGATTTACCCAAAACTGAGTTTGAATTAGGTGTAATTCTATATACACCAGGAACAGTAGAATGCTACTTTCATCCGTAGCATGGCCATTATTTATCTTTAATGCCCTTTTAGATGTATCTACATATTTCTCGGCTTGTCCATTCGACCTTGGATGGTATGGAGGAGTAGTAACATGTTCAACTGACAATGATCTACAAAAATTTTTAAATTCACTTCCCATGAACTGGTTTCCGTTATCACAGACATTTTTTTCTGCCACACCATAACGAGAAAACAACTCTTTTAACGCATGGATTGTGGCAGTTGTAGTGGGTCTCCGACACTTAAAAATTTCTGTCCATTTCAGAGACCCACTACAACTACCACTGGCAGCGAAGGCACAACCGATAAGATAGAAACCAAAGTTTCCAAACGGACAATCCCTGGTCTAGAATACATATAGACTATGCTGGACCTCTAAATGGATTTTATTATCTGGTAGTGGTAGTGGTTTCCTTGGTTTCTATCTTATCGGTGGTGCCTTCGCTGCCAGTGCGCAACCTCTACAGGTTTTCGCTACCCTTGCGATATCTTCATCCATTTCCGGGCAATAACTATAACTTCGCATCAAGCGCTTCATCCGCGAAATTCCTGGATTCCCAAAATGAAACTAGTTCAAAATTTTCTTTTGAAGTACCAGAGGCATTACTACCCGATATGCGTATTGTAAAACATCGTAACATATTGAAAAGGTGGTATACTTTATTAGCGCACCAATTCCGTAATCACTCGCGTCTGATGCAATTACAATGTCTTGTTTCGGGCCGAAATGAGCTAAAAATAAATCTGAAATTAAAATTTTTCAAAATTTTTCGGAAAGCTCTTTCACAATCCTTAGTCCAATCCGATTTTACTCCTTTTTTAACAAATTATTAAAAGGAGCTACGAGATTTTGCATATATCTATGCTATAATCGTTAGCTAAACCCATGAATGTTTGCAATTTTGTCACATTATTTGGAACTGGCATGCTTTTAATGGCTTCTGCTCTTAGTGGGTCAGGTGTTCAGCCCTTTTCATTTATTATCTCTCCGAGATATTTAATTAGGGACATGAAAAATTCACTTTTCAGAACTGAACTTAAAACCGTAATCATCGATCCTTCTGAATACTTCTTTTATGTGGTCACAATGTTGGTTGTTATTTTCACATTTAATTGAAGTGCCGACCAGATACGCGATGGCGAAATCCAAACCTGCCAACATGGTATCCATGACCTCTTGAAAAAGGCTAGGAGTGATTTTTAATCTAAAGGGAAGCCTATTTAACTTTTACAAACCCTTATGTGTGTTTATACTCAGGATTTTGAACACTCGTCATCAACTTCCATTTGAAAGTAGGCATCTGATAAATCTATTTTTGAGAATACCATATTCCATTTGGTTTGGCAAATATATCTTCTGTTGACTGTAGAGGCATAGAATGATCTTTTAAACAACAATTTACCCCTGTAGAAAAATCCGCTTAAACTCGATTTTTTTTCCTTATAAACACTATGGGTGAGGCTCAGTCCGAACAATTAATTTCCGAGATGACACCTAGCTTTTCTAATCTTTCCAACTCTTCGTTGACTGGCTCTAATGCCACAAAAGGTACTTTCCTATTGGGCTTAAACATAGGTTTCACATTTTCTTTCAGTTCGAATTTCACTTTGGTTTTCACACACTTTCCGAGACCTTCCGAAAATACAGATCTTCAACCAGTTTTTTCTGTTTCTTTATTTTTACTTTTTGAAGAAACGTCTACTCTGTTACAGTAGGAATTTATTGGCAGCTGCCACAACTCAATTAATACAACTCAATCACGATCAAATAAATTTGACGTATTTTGTAACACATACATTTTTGATTTTAATGTTTTTCCTAGAAAAGAAATAGGGCACATAAACTCTTCTTTAAAGTTTAATTTATTTCCTGATACTCCTCGAGCCACTCTTTTTTTTTTCAACTAAGGGCTTCCTATTTGTTTCCACGTCTAAACATCAATAATAGATATATTGCTATCTGTGTCAAGCAGTAATTTTATGTTTATATCATTTATTTTTACATTTACATATTCCAGTTTCTGTCCCTCCTCAATCTCTTTTCTTGACAGTATCACTTTTACCCGGTCATTAAACTTTTTATTTTCCACAGGACACTGAATATTTTTATTTTTGAAAGAACCGTTTTTTTTCAAAATTTTAATTTTTCCTTCGATAATGTGTACTTTTGTGGCCCAAAAAACCATACGAAAAACACTTTTTATTGTCAAAATAACAGTCTTTTAAAATGTATCCAACCACATCCATAGCATAGAAATGGTTTATATTATCTTTCGCAGATTTCAATTTAGGTCTGATCGCATGAATACGTGAAATATTTTTCTGTTCATTTGTAAGATTGTCGTGATTTTCTGCAACGTTATATCAGGTCCTGCACCATTTTATTTAATATTCGCGAACGAATGTTTTTATCGTGGCTGGCAGTCAATCCCTAAACAAAACCAAAACATTTGAACATCTCGATGGATAAATCCTTCAAATTAAACCTTTAACATTTTTGGTTTACATTTCCAGAAAACTGGCAAAATCCTCGTCCTCTTGTTTTTCTTAAGTTCAAACAATTGTATCTGGTATGAAACAAACTGTTTCTTTCGCCAAAAATACTGGACAAAAATTTTATAGTTTCGTCGGGGTGGGGTTGTTTTTTTTTTTGTTGTTTTTTTTTTTTTGTAAAATCAAATTTGTATACTTCATATTCTCGTTAGAGTCAAGTTTTTGAAGCAACAAACTTACTTTCAGTTCATTCGACCAAGAAGCACATCGTTTTCAAAAATGGTTTCGAATCTTCGATAAAATTTTTGAAACTTTATTCCTTCTTCTGGGCTATTCTTGAACTCAGAAATTGAATTCGCAGTTCTTTCTACTGTCAAAGATCTAGAATTTCCTTCATTTGTTAATATTTATAATTGTACTTTTCTACTTGCTATTAATTCTTCTTACAAGCATTGTTGAGTCCTCTGTTGTTGAACTTGTGTTTCCGCTAGAATGTTAATTGCTTGTATAAGTTCTTCCATAATGTATAATTTCTTTTACCCACTCGGCCCAAGCAAAAAAATAATAATAAAAAATAAAAATAAATATATAATTTTTTTTTTTGCAGAGTCACACAAAACGTTTTTTTTTAAACGACAGAGAACACAATTTACTTTTACCACCAAATCGTGAAAACTATCAAAATTTTGAATATATACTATTTTTCAAAATAAATTTCCAAACTTTTAGAACAATGAACACTTGTTCGTAAATTTGCGACACAGTTCCGAACCCAAGGGTACCTCTGGTGGTGTAACGGTTAGCAAGCTAGACTAGCAAACGTACACGAGTGAGTTCGATTCTCATTAGGGCGCCCCATTCATTCGGCCTTGTGCCACATCGAAGCAAAGAGCTTTGTAAATTACCACTGTTCCGAACCCAAGTCCAAATCACGTTTTATCTATTATAAGAACAAAACAGTTCCCCGCAAATTTGAGACACAGTTTCGAACTCGTGTCAATCACAAAAGTTTTATTTTATCTTAAACAAAACAAGCACATAATAATACTTTTCAAACGTCACACAAAATATTTTTTTACATAGACTCACTTCTGTCAAAATGAAACCAAAATTTCTTTTTCACTTGCCTTACTTAGATAACGTAAAAAAGAAATTCGAGCTATAACCGTAGTTACTTATAATTCTTTTCTTTTCGCCTTTCACCTCCACACCATGTCCTTCGACAAGGATCGGCCCCAGTAAGTAAGTCTTTCAGCGAACCAGAGATTCTCTAGATCAGGCATAGCTAGACCCCCCATTACGCAGACGTTGACAACAGGCCTGTCTACGGACCATTGGCCTTCGACATCCCCAAAGTAATTTGGAGGGGACCGTTGAAGTGCCAGCCGATGATTTTTAGACAGAGAAAGTACAGATAAGCGGTAAAAACTCAAGAACAACCGCCTTCGAAGCCAGGTACCCTCCTGGGCATCTACTGTGGCATGTATCTCCGACTAATTTCGCTCTAGTTGGAGACCGGGTCCGAACCACACCCTAAGGATGCAAACGGGTCCGTCACTCCAGCGGAAGGGGCCGGGCAGTGGAACGTCACCCCTCTAGGCACCTTACCGCAGACCTTTGCTCTTATCAAAATTGATCTTGGCTCCGGCTACCTGTTCGTACCTCGCAACCGCCTTTTTCACAGCCTTTGTCCAAGCGGCGAGACACAAAGACAGTGATATCATCGGCAAACGCGGAGACCTTTGCTGTAAAAGAGCCAGCCAACAGGATACCGCACAGGGTCGGACTTGCTCCCTCATCCCTAATCCTACGGAGCAGGGGCTACAAAGCGAGGACATAGAGAAGAGGAGATAGGAGCAACCCTATCGGACCGACCGCTCGATCGCGAAAGCCTCCGAGCGTTTCCTGTTCACCTGCACTACTGCCTGCGAGTTTTGGTACATCATTCTAATCCATCTGCTGAAGTCCAGTTGGAATCCAGCAGTCTCCAAAAAAGTCATCAAAAACCGATGGTCAACCCTATCGAAGGCCTTGGACTGATCCAAATTGATCAGCACGGCTTTGGTGCAGTCTTCTAACCCCTCTAAGATTGAGTTTCCTTCACAGCCTAGTTCTGCTCAGGTCAGATCAAATCGCTTATGACAAGCTGCAAACAGTTCGCTAAGACCCGGACCAAAATCTTTAACTCTGTGTTAAGAGTTATGGGCCTACAGTCATCTAAGTCCTTCCAAACATGCCTGCCACCTAACTTCAGCAATGTGATCACACTCTTGGTAACGCTACCAGAGATGGCTCCCTGGGCGAACCAACTATTGAACATAACCATCAGAATAGCCACAAAGGTCCGGCAACCTCAAGTACTCTTCTTAGGGTAAACCATCTAGTCCTGGTGATTTGTTGAGGCCGACCTGCTCCAACGCATCACGGACTTCGCATTCAGTAACCAAACCCTCGCAGTTAGCTGCTTCAGCCTCCTGAAGACGGGGGAAGTCGGATAAATACCTGCGAAACTCCTGAACCAGGAGGTCAGGACAACGAGCAAAGCGATCACGGCGGTGCACCCGAAAAGTCTCGCGCATCTCACGATTCGACCCGATAACGTGCCCGTCCGGGGACTTGACCGATTCGATATACCGAAAGGGAAACCTTCGTACTTGCATTACACGGCTTCGTTGGAATCTCTTTTTAACCTAGATCTAACTACTATCCCTTGTAGCGCTCGCTAGCCTCATGCTCAAGGTCCAGTCTAGCTAAATCTACAACTTGCAAAATCTCTTACACCGCTCGGGAAAGCTCATCTTCTAAAGATCTTGCCACCTTCATCCTATCTAAATTGAACTGGCGACCATATTTGATGGCGAAATCTCTTATCCAATGTTTAAGAGATCCCCACCACTTATTTCCGGTGAGTGGGGGCTACTAATGCCCGCTGAACTAGGGATTTCAACCGTATCTCTTGTATGGAGGTATTGAACTTCCAGTTCTGGCACGGACAGAGGGCAAACTATCTAACCACGTCCACATCACCCTCCCTGGGTGATCCAGACGAAACCTGTCGACCAAGTCATCGCGAACCATAAAATCGACCAGGCTGCTTTCACACGTTTCCAACGCTCTAGTTCCCCTTCCGACCCTGTCTATCGCATTCCAATCACCCACTAAAACTATTCGTTTCGAATCGTTGAGAAGCAGCGCTAACAGTCGAAAAAGGAAATCCTCTCTGTAGCGATATTGGGCGCATAAACCCAAAAGACAGTGATATCATCGGCAAACGTGGAGACCTTTGCTGTAAATGAGCCAGCAAAAGGGATACCGCACAGGGCCTTTCAGATGACGAGGGCCGGCTGGTTGTAGCTGATGTTGCCGTTAAAAGTCCCCACGGCAACATCGGCCACAATCAGCCGGCCCTCGTCATCTGAAAGAATAAGATTTACATCAGCATTAAGGCCTCGTTCAATTAGCAAAGAGACCTCAACGCTGCTCAGCACCCGACAGTCGGCATTGCAAGTGAAGTGAGTCTCTTGTACTGCACTAACATCTACACTGAGGTTCGAGAGTTCACAAAGCAAGTGCGCACACATACTTGGACCCCTCAGTGCCCTTGCATTCAAAGCGACATGGTTTAGAGCCATCAAATCCGCTTACCTTACTCACTTTCGACTCCGGGACAGAAATTCTCGGGGGTGAGGATGCCGACGGCATGTCTCAGGGAACCGGTGCGGAGTTCAGTAATTACTCGACCATCTCTGAACACATCACCCACTTCTAGAGGGTACCTCAACTTTAGCGACCTATAAAAACAAGAGTGAACATAAATAGGGACCCTGCCCGAACAGTGTGGCATCATTTTACGGAGAGAGGGGTGATCCAACTCTTCCAGCCTTATCTCCACCCGACTGGCCTTCTCAATGAGACGCCATACACCTTTAATGAGGCTCCCAGCCAAGCGAACAAGGGTGGTCACCATGGGCGCATTCCTGAACAAATACGGATTGGAAATGCTTTTGTTGTCATTTTTTTTAATCTAAGAGTGTCTCAAGTGCTCTTTGGGGTTGAAAGTCCGCAGAATGTTCCTCAGCTTTCACAGAGCACAAGGTTTTGGTTTCTGATATCTGACTCCATTAGTATCTTCTTACCCCATCTTATTTCGCTAAAGCTTTTGGTTTCTGATATCTCACTCCATTAGTATCTTCTTACCCCATCTTATTTCGCTGGCGTCTGTGAAGGTTGCAAAGGAAGGAGGCCGAGAGATAAAATATCTTTTCAAATTCAACTTTATTTTATTTGGGTGCGGCTACTCAGTTGGACTATGTGAAAACCGTCGTCCTTCCCAAATTAGATGCTGAAATATATTAGTCGTCTCCAGTGATTAATAAGTCCAAATTCAGTGTGATCATGTCCAGCTTCAGCGGATCGGTTCTCTAGAAACAGACACAACTCGCATACGAAGCCTTGGGGACTTGGCAAAACAGGCGTGCTACCTTACTAGTAGCTGGGTGGAAGAAAGTCCTTTCAGTCTGAAGTGTCCCGCTGAAGAGAACGAATCTCTTCTTTTCGTAGGGACGGTTACTTTTTTCGCATGTGCGCCGCCCCACTTTCTGTCTGGTGCTTTTCGAAGTTTTTATTTCATTTATTTTATTCACTCACACAAAATACAAAAAACAATTTATGCTTTCTTTTACATTTAGTTAATTAAATTGACTTACCTGTTGTTATTTTAAGTGTTCAAATTTCTTCGACTGAGTTCTTAAGATTTTGTTCCTTAAAGAAAAAAAGGCTAAAGAAAATGTTGTAATTCAAATCTTTTGAAAAATACATCCGTTCCATTTAAAAACAAACGTTGCATGTTATTTTATCAGCAAAAGTTGCAGTTTAATTGCAAGCGGAGCTTGCTGGCACTTGCTCTCGTACAGGACTCAAAAACCGTTGATCGTCATTCCTGTACGAGTGACTTAGAGAAGTGAACAAAATTTTAAAAAATATCTTTTCACTTTTATTCAAAAGTTAATCACTTAAATTTTTCAACCCAACTTCTATAATGGGTTACTGAAATTCAACTTTTGTTAAAAAAGGGTAGAGGAATTCTCCCGTCATTTTTATCTGGTGACCCAAAAAGCGCTCAGAACAGGCAAAAACCTCTCAAACCGTATTTCTCTGTTTCCTTTACAACCCCTTAACTCTGAAAATACCAGTATTTTTCCTTTGCTCACGTGATAATGTTAGCCAATCAAAATCCATAGTATCATTAAACCTTCGTTTCATGTTTTGGTTCTCATATCTTTGCCGCGGTCATACATGACACAATCGGCGAAACATATCATAAGATAATGTCAAAATAAGTCAACTGCAAAGAATATCCTCACTCACTCTGTTACAAATTTAAATACAACACCATTCCATCTTTTTTAAGTCTTAATTTTACGGTGACCGAAAAAAGTCGTAGGAAAAAAAAGTCATAACTAAATAAATTTCGGCTAGATATCTGCTTTTGAATAAAACTTCTGCATAACCGACTCAAAGTAAGGGGAAGGGATAATTTTTCATTGTAAATTGAAAACTTCACAAAAAACATTAAAAGTTTTGGAATTTAAGAAACTTAACCTGCTATAAAAATGTTTAGGAGTCCCATTAGTAAACCCACTTTAACGTTGGTAACTAGAACTCTAACAGTCCTTGAACAGGATCAGCAGAGAGAGGACAATAAGGTTATAATGTCCGGACGTACGGTTTTGAGAGGATCTACTCTTGTCTTGTTCAGAACAGTACATCATAGACGCAAACGTACATACTCAACTCATACATAATTTAAATATATCCAGCATTGATAACAAAAATATGAGTTTATGAAATGGGGAAGGGTTAATTTTTCCATTTGGCCAAACTCTATTGCCGGCTTTGCTCGACTCTGACTTTCCGTTATACTGACAGATGAAGAGAAATGACATTTGGAGAATTATATAAAGATTTCATATAATACGAGTGTCCTTTCAATTTCCAAAGCATTTATAAATTAACAATTAGATTAATAGTACTATTATGTTATCAAGACATGCGAGAGATAGGGACTTCCATGCATTTTATGTTTTAATGTGAATATCTTTTTAGATTGTTCCTTTTGTTTTATTTACGAGATAAGATTGTAAAAAAAACTTTTGCCGACTTAAAACAATATTTTGATGTGATTCAAAACTACTTCGATTACGCCATAATTAAAAGAAATTATAATGCTCTCATAGTTGCATTACAGGTTACCAAAATTCTAAAAACATTTTTTGCGCACAAGTGTCAAGGAGAGTCAATAATTTCAATATCTTTAACAATCTTCTATACATTTTAATTACATATTTTCTCTAAATCAAACATTTTCAATAAAAAATATGATCTTCATTGAATTTTGTTAATCTTTATATTTCTTAAATATAAAACAGTCATTATTGCTATTGGCATTTCAGAATTATCTCAAAATATGAGTTTGATAGTTTTAGAACATATCACACACACACACACACACACACACACACACACACACACACACACACACATATATATATATATATATATATAAAGAGGTCATTGTAGGTTCTTCAAGAGAAAAGTAAATATTTTAAAAGGAAAAGGTTCGCGAATGAATAACACAAAAATCTACATTCTAAATTTGAAATTGTTTGAGGACCATTTCACACACACACACGCACGCACACACATACACGAGGTGCATACGATAGGTTTCCATATTTTTTCCGTATGGCAACTTTTATTGATAGTACACTCATGAAACTCTAGTCCTCTGCGAAGTAATCTCCTCCGGCTGCAATGCACTTGTACCGTTCTAACAACTTCTGGAAGGCCCCATGGAAGTCCTCTTGTGTGAGCGTGTCAATGACCTTCGTCACCGCATCTTTCATCTCCTCAATTTTCTCATAACGACAGCCTCTGAGTTTAGGGAATAACCAAAAGTCACAAGGAGCAAGGTTTCGACCATAGGGAGGGAGAGGAACTATCTTGATGCCCATCTTGGTCAAATAGTCTGTGACAAGGATGGAGTTGTGGACTGGTGTATTGTCCTGGTAGAAATGACACTGACCTTATTTGAAGAGTGCTGGCCTCTCCCGACGGAATCTCTTCCTGAACTCCCTTAAAACCTCAACATAGTAACCCTAACCCTAACCATTTGGCCAATCAACTGTGGTGTATTGACTTCCTTACTGCTCCCACACCTCTCATAATTCCTCACAGACTCCTTGCCTTCCTTGAATCTCTTATGCCACTCAAAAACTGATGCTCGATTCATGCAAGATGGTCGAAAAGTAGTCTGAAGCATTCCATACGTTTCTGTGGCATCATTTTTTCCAACTTTAAAACACAATTTTATTGCATATCGTTCTTCTAAAGTATCAGATTGCATTTTTGAAATTTATCAGCTGTGTCAATCAGGCTTTAGTAGGGTGTATTCCAATTCCTGGTGTAGCTGTTGATTTGAAGCTGAAATCATAAAAATTAGTCAGTCAACTCATAAGATGTATAGCAATAACATCGTGAATTTTCAAGAGTCACGACAATTTTAAAATGCCCATACGAAAAAGGTCTGGAAACTTATCGTATGTACCTCGTATATATATATATATATATATATATATATATATATATATATATATATATATATATACTAAAAGACTACCTTATTCTTTCCTATGCTGTTTTTTTATATCTATTTATCTTCTGACTGATAAATGTGTTTAAGAACGTATAAAACTTTTAGTCCCAAGCATAATAATTTTTTATACTTTCCTCTTTCAGAGTTATTTGATCATTTTCGTTTTCATTTTTACTCCCAACGTTTTTTTCACAAATTACTTTTTCTTCGCTGCGATTCATGCCCGAAAAACTGACTTATATGAAATATCAGTGTTATGTCTGGTACCAGTTTGTTCGATACTTAAATGGTCAATTTGTGTAATGAAATGGCACTCCCAGCAAATTTTACATGAAGTCGTTTTGAACAAAGCCGGACATTATTTTATGTGGCCGCAAACACAACAGGGCCTAATATGAATACACACGCTATTTCTATGAATCACAACTACTTGATTGACTATCAACATCTGGATACAATAAGCTTTTGAATTTGTTTTTTGCACAATAGTATATAAGCTGGCTCAGAAGAAGAGGCTAATATCTCAAAAAACGAATTAACAAGGAAGAATTAATTGATCCTATCTATTTATTTATCTATATATATATATATATGTGTGTGTGTGTGTGTGTGTGTGTGTGTCTAAACAAAAAAAAAAATAGAATTTAATTCATAAATGAATGATATTTTTGTGGAATGTGCGTTAAGGCTAACCATCACTTTTTTAATCATCTACATCGTCGATATAACAAAGAGATAACTTGGGAATTCAAATTGAAATCCTTCATTCTTTCCTAATAAGGAAAGCGTCTATATTAAAAGCCGTCTATAAAAGAGTTCAGTTTGAAATTTACAAAATGTTACCAACTACAACAGGTACCTGAAGAAAGAGCGTACAACAACCAACACGTTGTGACTATAATAACGACAAATATAAGGAGACTCGTTCGAGTATATCAAGAAATTTTCAACGTGCTGGAACCTCTTTATTTCTTCATTAGTATTAATTCATTGATTTACTTTAACTCTTTTCCTTTTTTTATTGTTTGAAATTTTTTAAAAAAAGGAAAGAAAAATACGGTAATCGCCTAATTGAGAGTCGATTAGTTCAGCGGAGTAAAAATTTTAAAATGTTATTGTGTATTGAGTCAAATGAATCTGTTCCGAAGCGGCTTAAGTAATAATTGATACAAGTTGCACTCTTTCGATCAGTCGGTGAGGCTTAGAATATGTCGACTGTATCCTCAACTGAAGGGTAAGACCTGCCCGCAAAAAAAAAGTGTCCTGAGCACCCGGTAGCTCTGAGGATCTTCATTATTCCCAATTCCATTCTGTCCCGGAGGAATAGAATGCGCTGGGGTCAGTGGGTCAAAGAGATGTTTACAAATTATTCATATTGAATAGGAATACTTGAAACCATAAAACTGTGACCAAATTATTTGTATTAAAAGGGAATATTTGATGTCTCATAAATGTGTGTTAACGAATGATTATTAGATCTTTTTATGCAATAGAACATTGAAAACATTGGGGTAATTACAATCAAGCATTTACAAATGCATCAAATTTCGGCATTAAATAACCCAAGAGCATTGATACGCCGTTAAACAAATAAATTAAAGCAAACCAAACTATCAGAGCGATCCTCATACTAGTGTGACATGCAATATTTTGTTCATCGCTGGTAAAAATGCTTAGCCAATATTGTTTTGTAGCTGAAAACATGCTCTATCCAACGGTGTTATTGTGTTCTTTTTATCGGGTTTTGCTTTTGTAGAAATAAATAGGAGGCATTACTTTTGGAACGGATTTCTTTTTAATGATAGATTTGATGAGATAACAAATAGTGTCAATATGGAGACGGTTGTTTTGCTACGATTGTGGTCGATTTGTTTAACGTTCACCAGGTTTGTATGATCAGTTCATTGCTAACTCCGTTTTCTTTGGCTGCTCTCGTGAGTCATTCAATAGAAAAGTTTAAGATTTGTGTGTCATCATATAAACTTGCCTTAAACAGGGACAGTTACGGCTAATAAAGTGTCTGCTGAAAATCGATACGACTGGTGAATAATAATATTTTTTCTAATAAGTAAACTTTAATATGACTAAGAGACAGTTGCAGTTTAATTGTCAAACTAAGTAATGAATATCATCTGATCGAAAAGTCTCCAGATAATGACATTCATGAATAAGTACAACACTCACAATTCTTAATAAAGAAGATAATTTTCTTCTGAGTTATTATTTCTAAGTAAAAAGTAAGTAAAGTTAGCAACAGTAGTCGATGGTGACCAGAATAGTAGTAGCTTTTCAATTTTCGGTGTAGTAGCTTTTCAATAGCTACTACACCGAGGTGTAGGGAAGGGCGCTACTCTTTTCCCTGGATTGTTTCACTTTACCTACTTATAATGCCGAGTATTAAGCAAGGAGGTACCAAGTACCATTTTCTTTTAAGTCTTTGATATGACTTGACCTGAGATTGAACCCCGGTCTCCCAACCCATTGGCGAATACTCTACCCTCTAGGTCAATGATTCAAGTAAAACGGATATTATTAGATATCCTTTATCACCAAATTCTACTGCATTGAAACTCTGTAACCCATATCATTAATTGCAGCCATTCCAAAAAATGTCCCATTCTTACATATTTATGCAACTTCATCTTTGATTAAAAAGTTGTTGCAATTCAAAATTAGCTTGAATTGTATTATGTTCCACGAGAAACAATAAAATACTGTTATCTTCACTTTAGAAAAAATATCAACTTTTTATTAAAATTGTTTAGGGTGTACTTATTTATAGGCGATACTCTGTGTGTGTGTGTGTGTGTGTATGTGTGTGTGACATATAAGATGTAGTTGTTTTTTTTAACAACAACATATCTATGATGTAAAATTTGATAATAAATAATACCAAATAATATCTCTTCTGATTGCGTGATTTCCACAGAAAATATTAAAATCTTTGACTTAGAATAATCTTTTCAATAAAATGGTAGGTGTGTGCATATTTAGCAAAATTTAAGTAATGATGAAGTTTGCCATTATTTTTTCACGATTAATTTTCATTAAGGTTTAATTTGTCTGACACATGGATAGAGTTGAGGAGCGCAGAAGAGAATTGAACTCACTATACTAATGACCTGACATAATCTGTTAAATGAGCGAGTTGCCAGGCTTTATTTGGCACCACGTAGACATGCTTATAAGAGTATTATAAGACTATAATAAAAGTACATCTTACCTTATTTTTGTGTCCGTTTACAAACGCGTGCATACAAACATACAAGAAACTTTTTTACTTCACTTTATAACTCTTATGTGATATTTACCAGGTGAAATTTATTTTAAAATAAATAAATATCATTTCGTCTTTATCTCTTTATTATTTGGATGCTTTGTCTTTCCGATCATATATTTTAATTTTTACATCTAAAAATCAGAAGAAATCCCATGATGAATATTTTCCTTTTTCGCGACTGAACATAATGAAAATGATGTCTATTGTTAAATAAAAAGAAAAGAATATTTAAAAAAAAAAGAGCTGTTATGTTAAAGTTGTTTTTACATTCTACGACCGTTAAAAAAAGAAGTATCTTTAGCTGAAATCTGAAATAACATCGAGAAACCTTCCGTGTCTATTCGAATTTTAAATGGTGGTATTTAATTATCAATTTATTTCAAAAATTGTTCGTCACAAAACAGTCATCATAATTATAACATATATATATATATATATATATATATATATATATATATATATATATATATATATATATATAGTCTCAGAAACTACAAATGTCGATTTCGTGAAATTTCAAGTCGAGAGCAAATTATATCATGAAATATTCTAATTTCGTAATATTGTGATATTTGCTTTACACTTTCATTTATTTCAATTTTCTTGTATTGAGCCTGTTTTTACAGTGAGATTATATTTTATTACACGGCGAATATACCAATTTTAATAATATATATATATATATATATATATATATATATATATATATATATATATATATATACTTAAATTATATACGAATTAATATATATATATATATATATATATAAAATATATATAAATATATATATATATATATATATATATATATATATATGTATGTATATATATATATATATATATATATATATATATATATATATATATATATATACTTAAAATATATACGAATTAAATCTGACAGGGGTAGAAAGAAAAAGCAGTTTGAAAAATCAGATTAACACACAAATACACACATATGTGTGTGTGTGTGTGTGTGTGTGTGTGTGTGTGTGTGTGTGTGTGTGTGTGTGTGTGTGAGAATGAGGGATGTTTGTGTGTGAGAGAGAGTGAGTGATGTTTGTGTGTGTGTATGTGTATGTATGCGCGTGCGTGCGGGTGTGCGTATGTGTGTGCTCGCGTGTGAAGCATAGAACGAAATTTAGCAAGTCGAATATAGTAAATTCGATCATCACGTGTGCTCCATTACTGTAGTCTTTCGCTAGATTAAATCAATCTTATTTAAATTCACATTTACAAATAAACACGAAGCTATATGTGTGTGTGTGTGTGTGTGTGTGTGTGTGTGTGTGTGTGTGTGTGTGTGTCCCACCAAAAACACATTTATATATAATGCAAATATATATGTGGTTATCTACACACGAATACATACATATATGAGTGGGTACTACATTTTTTAAGAGTATCAGAATGGTTTTTCACTGATATTAGGTCACCTATTTAATACGGGTGTCGAAAGGAACAGCATAGCACCCAGATAGGTGACCGCCGTTGGCTTCTTGCAGACACTGCTACTACCAAAGATGTGGTGGTGGATGAGGGTGAACGAATTTAAGAGTGTGTGCGGGGGGGGGTTAGCTCTACGATGACTCATTGCAGGAAATATATATCAGCAAAGACCCACAGCTGACTCATACTCATAACGTATGCATAGATTGATATATGTAAGATATATATCTTGTTTAGCTACGTTTCACTCCAGTAAAATCTCAATACTTCATTTGCGGTGTTGACTTGATTTTACTTTTAATAGAATCTTTTTTGGATTGTTGCTCTATCCAGACTTAAGAAGATGAAGAATAAGGTTATGGTGTTTATCGAACCATACCGATGATATCGATGGCCAATTTAGAAGAAAAGAAGATTTGGAAAAGAGTTGACTGTCTCAAAGACGGCGGTGTTGGGGGTCACTAAAATACTAAAGAAAGTGATAGGAATTTGAGAAAATTTGGTGTCACTCAGTCTTTAGCGATAACCATTTACGTGAGCTTACAAACGCGTAAAAACGATAATCTACAAATATATAAAACATAATGTAACTTTATATATATATATATATATATATATATATATATATATATATATATAGAGAGAGAGAGAGAGAGAGAGAGAGAAAGAAAGAGAGAGAGAGAAAGGGTGAGAAACAAGCTCAATCTTTAAGTCGAGTTCAACTGTTTTGAATTCAGAGTTTTTCTGAGAGATCAGTTATTATATATATATATATATATATATATATATATATATATATATAATTTTGGTGTTATATAATCAGTATATACATGATCATACTTATCAGACACCTTCTCTGTATATATTGCAACTTTAAACACCGCATACACACATACATATATATGTTTTCTTAATGGAAAATGAAACAAATCTGAGACTTTGGGATGCAAATGGATTACCCAATCCCGAACAAAAGACCAGACCAAATATATATTAACAAGAAGTTAAGAACTTCTGATGGATTTTGCTGTTCCAGCAGACTATTGAGAAAAATCATAAAAACTAACGAAAAAATAGACAAATACCTGAATCTTGCCAGAAAGTTGAAAAAGCAGTGGAACAGGAAGGTGACCGTGATACCAATTGAAGTTGGTGTACTTGCAACAAGAAAAGAGATCTGGGGGAACTGGAGATCAGGGAAAGGATCATAATCATCCAGACCCCAACATTATTAGAATGAGCAAGAATACTTAAAAGAGTCCAGGAGACACAAGAAGACTTGTTACTCAGACTTCAGTGAAAAACCACCAGTTAAAACTGATGTGAAAAACTCGATAGAATGAAAAGTAAAAATTTAAAAAGTGCTTAGTATACAATAGATATTAGATATAAAAACATACAAAGTTCTCCAACTATTAGAGTTGCATGAATTTCAACAAATAAATAAGGAAGTAATTATTTTCCCGCTTCTGTATTTTCTTTCAAATATTTTATTGTTTGTCACGTTAAGTAAACAGTTGTACGGCACGTATATGTTAAAACGCTTGTCGTCTGTGGTTTGGTTTGGTAGTTATGTTTTACGGTGTATCAACCCTTTTCGGGTCATTTAACGCCGAAAAGTCATTTTGGTTGGGTTTGGTTTTATGGCATATCAACCATTGTAAGTTATTTAATGCGAAATCCATTTTTATACATATAAACAGTTCTATTTCAAAGTACACGGTTTAAATGTCAAAAACAGTTCTATTTCAAACAATTCAGTTTAGCACAAGTACAGTTTTCTGATTACCCACGGTTAAATGTAAAAATTCTATTTCAAACAATTCAGTTTAGCATTAGTACACTATCTAGTTCTATTTAACCCATTGATAAGACCCTACCAGGTGCTACCACTCCGGGTCAAAGTGAGCCTGAGAACGATGGCAATGAAAGAGTACTCCGCGTTCCCGAAAGTTCAAGCATTACTGGAGCCTCACCATCAGATTGTTTAGTATCATATCCAGGACACTCGTTGAGGGAGTCTTACTCCTCTACAGAAATACATTGTCGCCCGTGAAAATAAGTTACATGATCTAAACGAGTCATGCAATAAACACATATCTCATTATCAAACAATCAAATAAAAGAAGAAAGATTCTGAAATTCTAATATGAAATCGTAAATCTAGATCCAAAGCAGTGCTAGGGAGAATTGAACCTGGGATAGAACTAGTAAATTAAAGTGAAATCCAGTATAACTGAGTTTCACTCCCCCACCTCATACACTTACAATCTACTGATATGGGGTTGACATAGCACGAATAATAAATCTGATATTGAATATCAGTCATTATATTTATCTGTTTATTATCCACCTAAATTCCTTTATGATATTACCAGTTCAGTGAAAGGTTTTTGTCAGTCAGCTAAGTGGTGTTTGTTGTGGTCACTTAGAGTAAGACCATATAATATGAACGAGGAAGATTACTGTAAAAGGAGAAAAAAATTGCTCTTGATTCGAAATACGCAAAATGAGTCCATGTATGAACGAGCTCGCCAATCTTTACAGATTGTAGAGTCAGCACGAGTCTTCCAGTCTTGAGGGGTCGTCAAAAGAGTCTTTGACAATCTTCAGTAAACTTCCCCAGCAGCTACTGCAAAGAACCAACATCCCCAAGATAAAGTATAATATCACCATATCACTGCCTCACTCATTAAGAGTAAAAGGACACGTAGATTGTGCAGGCTAGATTTCAACTGACTAAACTATTGTAAAGTTTCAACACTGTTTTGTTCATTATTCGATTCCATGCCAAGTATTTTGTTCTTGCATCTTTGAGTAGACAAGAGACTTACAATCGAATATTACCCTGTATTGTTAAAGAAAAATCATAAACACAACTCGATGATTAATAAACAACATTAGACGACAGCAAACAAATTTGCATATATATATATGTATGTATATACCCTAGCCCTCTGTATGAACAATATGTTTTTAAGCGGATTTTAACAAGCTTGAATTTTCATTCATTTTGACCAGTTACCATTGCAAGCATAAAAAGACCAGTCTTCCTTACTATTTGCTCGGAGCTGGGGAGAGAAAAGTTGGATTCATACCTGTCCTAAAAATATTAGCGCTAAGTAAAATGCAAGCAACTCGGTTCAGCATTTGAATCTCGGGTAGTCAGGTCAACTTCCTGTGGCGATAACTATTATACCACAAGCGTCACATAAGTATATATATATATATATATAAACCTGATTAAAATAAGAAGAGATAAATTGACTCATATCAATTTAAAACTTAAGAAATTTCAAGACGTAAGTGTTAATTTTTTTTTCTTAAAAGATAAACTCACATTATCAAACTCCTGCAAGCATAACACCAGATATGTATAACCCAGTGACAGTAAAACAGGTGAGGTTAAACTCTTCAATAGTTTTTCTGCCTTGACTTGTCACTGGATAGCAGTCTATGAGAGAGAGGATTATCATAAGACCCACACAACTGAAGCCATGGGATGCAGCTTGGTGGAGATGAAGTAAATAGATGAATCCAAAAGCGAATTAACGGAGTGCTTCACCAGATGCTGGACAGAGGAACCTCAATAGATCAATGGTCAGAATCAAATAGTGATATCTAATGATGAGAAGTAATAGCCACTGAAAGATTATCATGACTGTAATTCAAACAGTCCGTCCAAACTGCATCACCTATCACGCGAGTAAACAAAAGGTGCGTTCTACTGAGGTTGGAGCTCTAGCCCTACCATTCAAAAAATCAGCCACAAAGCCCAAACTAAAATTACTTAGATGCAAAAGCACTGTCAACATAGTGACATTTAATCTTAGAACTTTATACACTATAGATATTTGTCGCTGCCTCCCACCAGACAGGACTTGGCACAAGGTCAAAAGCCCGAAGGCCGATTAAAGTGGGGATATGGGGGAGGGGAAGGTCGGGAACGAGCCGAGACTCGAACCCTGCTAGTCATTGACCCACTAAGTGCAATGTGGGTCTAATGAGTCAAGCAGTATCACGGACCTAAATCTAGATCCGGGCATGTATGCTAGAATATAGCTTGAACTAGACCGTGAGGTCTAGTGCTATACAAGGAGTGCATGGGGGGGGGACAGAAAAGAAGCTCCCCCGAAGTTAGGGGCCTTTCGGCCTCGAATCTGCCATTGGTTTCGATACCCCATCCGACACGAATGCCAGAGGGCCCAGCCAAAAGGCCGGAGGAATATACACTATAACAATTAACCTGGGCTAACAGCATCTGCAGCCGAACAAGATATAAACATCATATGCGTTCAAGAACATTACCTTAGTCTAGAACTAAAATATCATGATACCAGTAATGGATGGACATTTATCTCGGCATCTGTATGGAAAATCTCCATCAATGCCGCAATTGGAATGCTTCTCAGTCTTCATGTTTTAAAATCACTAAATAGCATACAGAAAATCCAACCGAGAATGATGTGTGCAACATTTATGCCAACCCTTGCATAACAACCGTCTCTTGCTACAGTACCACCGATGTCAGTGAGGAAACGGACATCACTACTTTCTATAACGAGCTATTTCCCCTTATCCGACACATTTCCGAATACAAAGTCCTGATCATCGGTGGATATATGAATTCTCTAATAGGCAAAGACGGAAATAATAAATTCTGCGAACACAACTCGCCAAATAGAAATGAGGAATATCTGGCAGATTTTTCATTCGAGAACAGTTTTGCATTCCTAGACACAACATTCCAAAAACGGTAGGAAAGGTTATGGACAAATACCTACCCAAATAACACTAAAGCACCGCTAGATTATATATTAAGGTTGTAAATTTATGAACCAGAAGTTGATGAATAGCGCCTTGAACTGAGAAGCATGCTCCTCTTTTGAAGATTCACGATATAATTGGTCCTCATTTGCCAATAATAATATAAGCAATCAATATACGGTAGGTGTAAGAAGCAAGTTTGATATCCCACAGGAAATATCAGGAAAACATACTCCGAATAACGAATATGAAAATTTTGTTACCACCAATAGAAATAGCAGCAGAAGGAATACAAAATAAACCAGAAACTGAATGTAGATTTTCATAGGAGTCAATAGTAGTTAGTGAAAATCGAGATATCGGTAAAAAAGCATCTTTACTTAATACAAGAAACCCAACAATTGCCGATGCACAGAAACCTAAGAAAGCCCTGAGAGAACTAAGAAAAAGAACATTCAAAGCCACATTAATAAACATAGAAATTCAGTTGGAGATAGACAATCAGGAATAGCATGACAGACAGTAAATGAAGTAAGCGGAAGGAAAAACACCTCGAGAATAAAACTACAGGCTGCTAGTCAAGAAGAAATACTTAGAAGAAGAGAGAAAATTTCAGGAATCTGCTCGGAAACCCTCTTGAAATCATGAATAAACCTATCAAAAAAGTTATTTGTAGCCAACTAGACATCAAATTAGGACAGTTTACGAATGAAAAACTTGATGCAGTACTAAAAAAAGCAGAAAAGTGGCAGACGTCGACGAAATACCCCCTAAAGCATTGAAGACAAGAAAATTTGACGGTATATTTCTTCGATTATGCAACGTTGTGTATAATCAAAACAGTTGAGAAATGGACGAAAGGCTGCATCCTCACCATCCTCCAAGAAAGGGGACCTCGAAATTCCTGAGAACTATAGAGACATAATTCTTACTGCTATAGCTGCTAAGGTTTATAATAGCCTACTTCTCAATCGTATGCAACTTGAAATCGAGAAAATTCTTAGGAAAAATCAAATTCAAACGCCTCTAATTTTGTATTTTGGAGAAATCGATCAACAACATCACAAATTCAGAATATTCGTGAAATCCTCAAATGAGTACGTGCAAAAAAAACAAAAAAAACAAACAAGCACGAAGCAACCCTATTGTTCTTAGATTTCTCCTTTGCATTTGGTTTCATACACTGAGGAAAGATGGAGCAGATACTTCTAACATATGGTTTCCCCAAAGAAACTATTATCGCGATAATTGTACTTTACAAAACTTTGAAAGCAATAATTCATTCACCTGATGGTGAAACTGACTTCTTTGACATTGTCACTGGAGTTTTGCAAGTAGATACATTAGCACCATATCTGTTAATAATTCTACGAACGTCGATAGATCTAATAAAAGAAAATGGTTTCACGCAAAAAAGACAAAAAACTGAAGATATCCCGCAGAAACTATGGCAGACACCAATTCCACAGATAGTCTAGCACTTCTCGCAAATACACCGATCCAGGCCAAATCCATAATACAAACCCTTGAAGCAGGCAGCAAGAGGCATTAGCATCTACGTGAACGCAAATAAAACAGAATCCATGTGTTGATTTAAGCAAGAAGAAATCATCTTCATTTAAAAAGCAAGCCTCTGAAATTAGTTGGCCAGTTCATATACCTCAGCAGCAATTTCTCATCTTTTGAAAGTAATGTCAAAATACAAAGGTGTGGACTGCTATCGACAGGCTATCGATCATCTATAAAATCGGATTTCTCTGATAAAATAAAAAAGGATTTCTTTCTTACAGTGCCTATGTCAATGCTACTATATGGATGCACCACCAGGACGCCAACGAAACGCATACAGAAGAAGAAAGAATGCTACGTATTGTTTTGAACAAATCGCACAACACAGCGTCTGTAAGGCCACTTGACTCCCATCTCACAAACCATCCATGTCAGACAAACAAGACATGTGGGGCATCTGCAGGAGAAATAAGGACCAACTCATTAGTGATGCTCTCTTATGGTCGTCGTTGGCCGACCAGCAACGACTTACATTATCTCTGTGGTGTAACAGCGAACCGATTTCAAAAACTGAGTGAAGCTGCTTTCATTTCACATAGCACCAATACCCTTAAGAAAGGAATGAATCCAATTATTCTCCCTCCAGTATTAGATAAATTGTAGAACAGACTGGGATCTTTAATATGGCAACCGCTTAAAAATTGACCTTCTGTCGCCTCCTACTTATGCAGAGGGGTTCAGTAAATACATCTACTCTTTGCAGACTCTGGATGCACTCAAGAGAACCTGCTAAGAGTGATAGACAATACGGACGGATGGCGAGAGTCAGAGAGCTTCGTGCTATCAGTACGACTTGATTATGATGATGATGATGATTTATATGAGACTGTTCAATTTTCACTTCCCCTTAATGCCCTTGGGAATGGTATGAATCTTTCTTTTCTAAGCGCCTTCCCCAGGATAGATAAAGAACACTGATTGAATCAATATTCTTGAATGACACAATTACACAATTCATAGTACCACAGACAGTCAAAAGTGTGTTTTCTTAGAAGATCTGGTGTATTTTGCCTCCGGGATGTCACGCAAGAGCATCCAGCAGAAGTCTCCCATCATGCCGGGGTTCCATTTGCCTTGATAGTTGCTCTCCATCTTCGTAATGTCTTGGTGGAATCTTTCTCCATGCTCATCACTCACTGCTCCAAGGTTTGGCGGGAAGAAGTTGAGGTAGGAATGGAGAAAATGGATCTTGAGTGACATTCGGCACCCCATATCCTCGTAAGACTTTAGCAACTTCTCAATACAGGCTTGGTAATCTGGTACGCGTTTGTTACCAAGGAAGCCACTACAGACTGACTTGAATGATTCCCATGCTCTCAGTTCCTTTAAGTTAAGAAGCTCCTCAAAATCAGTATCCTTCAGCACTTCTAGGATCTGAGGTCCGACAAAGATACCCTCTTTGAGCTTAGCAGCCCTAAGACCTGGGAACACAGTAGACAAGTGTTGGAAGGCAGCACCATTTTTCTGCAATGCCATCACGAAATTCTTCATCAAACCAAGATTGATGGGAAGAGGAGGAAGAAGAAGCACCTTATTCATGTCCACCAGAAGATTCTCCTTGAGGCTGTGTTCGCCAGGAACAAAAGTGCTTCTAGACCTCCGGTCTTTCTGCTTGTAATGCTGAGATACAGCTCGACTATCCCAGAGACAGAGAAAACAACAGCCCGCTTGCATACCCATAATAAGACCAATGACCTTATTTGTTCCGATTCCTGAAATTGGCGATCCTTAAATCTTCCTGGACTGGGTTCCACTGTTTAAGCCGAGAAACCAAGAGCTCTGACTGCTGTTTTGACAGATACAAATCACGAGCAAGATCATTCAGGTCTTCTTGCATGATCCAGTGAGGCTCGTTGCCACTTGTTCCTGAATATGTAGACTCAATATCTTCCAAAGATATTGACTCGGCAGAATCCTCCCTTGAAGGCATTTCTTCATCTGATGAGGAAAGAAGATCCTTATTTACTGGAGGTCTGGGTACAGGAAGATCATCTGAATGGGGAACGGGTCTCATAGCAGATCGAAGGTTGGGATATTTGATCTTTTTCCTAGAAGATGCATTGAAACCAGTTATATTAGTTAAACAAAAATAACAATCATCTGCGTGGTTTTGTGGCTCTCTCCAGACCATCGGGACTGCAAAGTTGAAAGCCGCTTTCTTGCCATTAAACCATGCAGTTAGTCCATTGTAGCAGGGTTTACAACAGATGTGTGGAGCCCAAGACTTGTCCTGATCACCAATTTTACTGTCAAAATAGTGAAAGTAGGCGGTTCTGAGGATGGAAGTGATGGTTCGACGCTGTGCAACTGTTGTGAAGTCCCCACACACGTAGCAGAAAGAATTGGCCTTGTTGAGGCATCCTTGACATTTTCACGTGCTTGAAGTCATTGGAGAATCTGAAAATATAACAAAGTAAAACTATAAATGTAATACTAATATTTAGTAACCCAAAAGATGTGTAACACGATAGTTGAGGGACACCAACCTCCTGCGCTGCCTGCGATACAACCTCTTCCAATAACTGCCAGAATGTGGATTGAAACCTGCTGCCTTAACTGTCAAAATCCGTCTTGATATATAACTATATATATATATATATATATATATATATATATATATATATATATATATATATATATATATATAATGTAATGCTATCACTTACATTTAGTGCATAATAACTAAAAAATAAGCCATAAGTCTCACAATATTAGAATTAACCCTGAATTCATATACGCTTTTATGTACCGTATATGCACAAAATGCACACTATGCATATCTAAAAAACTAGAGGTGATGAGTAAAAACGGATTTCAAATTTGAATTCATCACCCTCAAATTAGGTAAAAACGGGAATTTTTGTGCTTGCCTCAATTTCTTTGTAAACCAGTGTTATTAGATTGACATTACTAATGATAGGTTTATCTATTTTTTATAGTTGTTATTGGAATTCGATTATCAAACAGAAATCCGAGTGCGGATTTTAAAAATTGAGAGCGATTTTGCTGATATCCATTGCATTGATATCCATTGCAATAATATCAAACGCATTGATATTCACTGCGCTAATATCATCATCAATATCCATTGTGATGCTTGGAAAATTGGCTCACAGAAAATTGCGCAGATATTCATAAAATTGATATCAATTATATTGTAGCGGGGAACCGGAGAGTCGCGAGAAACGACAGCAAGTAGGATGCATTTTGGTGCATGGGGAATAGTTGTCTGTTGAGCAAATTGATGCAGAGACAGATACCTCATAAATTTAGCAGGGAATTGCGTGATACTATGTCACAATTTGATTTATATTACTTTACATAGTCTTAAATCCTTTATTCTGAATGCATTGATGTCCTGTAACAAATCGTGACTCAAAGAGTTGATTAGATTAGGAAACTATTAGAAGCACAATCTATAGGGCGTTATAAACTTTTGATACGATCACAGAAACATTTCTGAGTCGGAACAAATCTTGAAGTACATACACACGTATCAATAGACAGACTGAAACCAAATATCGAACCATGCCAAAACCATAAGACCGTAGCGCGTCAGACGGAAAAGCCAGAACAAGTAGAATGAGTTGTGACAAAAAAGTTACAGACGACAAGATGCTTAACAGTGGGATTAATTTCTACTGAACTAAGCACTTCCATGTCAAGTAGAGGAATTACATGAAGAAAATATAATAACTTCTATTTTGAAACTCTTCTTTTCATTAGCCCTGCCTTTTATCTTTGATGGTGGAAATCGTCAGAGATAATAATTGGAAAAAATCTGCTATAATGCACTCGGAGTCTTAATGTGCTAAAAGTCTTCTATCTTTTGTAACTACATTCCTCTACCAACTGTTGATATTTAGTGTGTTTTCTTTCATTTGAGAACAAAATGAATTATCTCCTGAATATCGTTAGTTCCTATCAGCCTTGTTTTATCGGAAAACATTAAATCTATCTCTATGAACTTGAATAAAAAAGATAACACAAATAGAAAAACATTTCGAAATTGTGAAAAGGAGATTCGTGGTGTTCTAACTTTCCTTCCACACAGACGATCACGCCACAAGGAAAAAACAAGCACTCAAGTTGAAGTCAACAACAGTTTAAAATTCTTTTGAAAGTCTCCTTCCTCGATATCTCATCCCTTGCAATGAGACATCTCCTGAAATAGATGTTCCTATTCCATTAGAAAATGCCTGTGGATATACAAAGTGCTACCAAGACGTTCGAGTAATCTGACCATGAAAAAATACTTAACTGATCAGCCAATTTCCAGCATCTCTTGAGAAGTAGCAATGGTCAAAAAAGGTTATACCTTTCCGTGCACAACCAAAGATTATGAATCAAATACCTTAGTACAACAAAATGCCTTCAAATTCTAATCGCAAATTGATGTTCATTTTATTTGATAAATCATTTTTAGACGGCACAAATTCAAACGACCTTGATTTTGTGTTGATGTTTACCGATGTCAGTCTCAGATAGCAATAAATAATTCTATATCCAGTCAGGATTGCAGTTATATTTGAATTCCATAGAATCTTATACTTGCACATGACTATATATATATATATATATATATATATATATGTGTGTGTGTGTGTGTGTGTGTGTGTGTGTGTGTGTTTGCAGGGTGCATATATATATATATATATATATATATATATATATAATAGATGCTTGCGATGATCTATTCATATGTGCACATAAATGTACAAACATCTGAGTGCATAAATTAATATCTCACTGCACACACGGGTCCACGTGTCTGTATTACTCCGTTTAACAAAAAAAAAAAAACGGGATTAGTAATATCTGTGCTCTGTCGAAGTTGAAAAATATCGCTCTCCAGTACTTCTTTTTAAAATTAGACTAGTATCTAAAAGCATGGAAACCGCGCGATTATCTTAAAAACTCAGAAATATAGCATATACAAAAGAAAACATTTTGAAGAGAATAAATGATGATACTTCTTTACTTTCATTCTCCCACCACTTTTAACAGGTGTCTTTTTTAATGACTGAAATCTGAGGGACAGCAAGTCTCCAGGACATTCCTAAATATGCAGGCAGATTCTAACAATACTGGGAGCTAGATGGTCTCATTTCTTTCTCTGATCTCCAGTTTCTCCATTCTCTTTTCAAAATCATTAGGGACGTTCAAAGGGCACCAACTTCAATGACATCATCACCACCTTCATCTTACACATCTTTTTCAGCTCTCTGGCAAGATCCAGGATTCTGTTAATATTTTCGCTTTTTTTTTTTTTTTTTTCTTAATAATTTTTACTCAATGGTCAGCTGGAACTGTAAATTCCACTCGATTAGGAGTTTCTTCTTGTTAATTATCACTAGGTCTGGACTTCCTACTGGGATTAGGGAATCAGTTTGTATTTTAAAGTCATAGAAATTTGTGTTTCATTTTCTACGTCTGATTCTGGTTTGTGCATATATCATTTGTCAGTTTGGTTAAATTTTAGTTTCTTGCATAGTTCCCTGTAGACCACATTTCCATTTCAGTTGTGCCAAGTCTTATATTTCTTATGTGTCCGTTAGTTGCATTCACTTATTATGTGATTACTGCTTCATCTCCGTTACTACATAACCTACACTAGTTATTCTTTTGCGAATTATTAATTTTTACTTTGATATAATTTATCCTTATGGCATTATGTTGTGCTGCTATTAAAAGAGATTCGTTTTCTCAATTCAGGTTTCTCCTTCTTGGTCTTGTCTAGGTCATCTCATAAACAATTTCCATGCTTTGTCGATAGAAGGATTCATAGTCGTTTTTCTTCTCATTTTGTTTTCTAGATTTATTATTATTATTATTATTATTATTATTATTATTATTATTATTATTATTTTACACCTAGCGAGTTTTTCACACCAGCGTTTGCTGATCGTCTTTCCATGGAGTCTAAGTGAGATCAAATCTTCTCAGTTTTCCGGGACTCTTCTCAGAATTCCGGCTGATCTTAACAATGCTGTTGTTTTGATGGTCTCGGCTCACCCTCCTATTTCCAATTCTTCCACTCTTCTTTCTAGTCCTTTGAGGACCGTTCTAAAGGCACCAATTACAATTGATGTCACTGTCACCTTCACGTTCCATGGCTTTTTCTTTCTCTGGCAAGGTCTAAGTATATATCTCTCATTTCGGTATCTTTGATTTTAACGGCAGTGTCCACTATTTGGTAGGTTCTTTTTTTTCTTTTTTTGTTAATTATCACTAGGTCTGTCCGGTCATCTAGTCGGGATTGAATGATCTGTTTCCATCTCAAAATCCCAGAGAATTTTTATGCGTTTAATTCTCCAGGATGGATTCTAGTTTGAGCATATACCATTTGGTAGCATGCTCAGTTTTTTGCACAATTCCCAGTGGATCATCTTCCTCACCAAGTCGTGTCTCGTCTTATACTCCTTTTGCGCTAGTTTGCTGCATTAATCATTTCGTCTTTGTCTCCACATAACAATCACTTGCAATTCTCTTGCGTCTTATTTATATTCACTTTAACAAGATTGATCCTTTTGACGTTTTATGTGTTGCTATTTGAAAAGATTCAGTTCTTTTTCCTTAGGTTTCCCTTTCTTAGCTATGTCCAGATCTCATGTGGGATGTCGTCAGTTTGTCGCTTGATATATCGATACAGT
Source organism: Sepioteuthis lessoniana (assembly GCA_963585895.1). Classification (NCBI taxonomy): domain Eukaryota; kingdom Metazoa; phylum Mollusca; class Cephalopoda; order Myopsida; family Loliginidae; genus Sepioteuthis; species Sepioteuthis lessoniana. Next base: position 60,373,526 of record OY757918.1, read on the forward strand.
TATTTTTCTCCCCATTTCTGTTTCCTAATTATTGCAGTTCTGTTTATCTTTATGTTGTCAGAGCTGTTTCTGATCACTGTAATTAGTCTTTCTTTGCTCTTTTTCATGTAGTTTTCGAGTCGTATTAATACATCGATGTTATATTCAATGCTTGCGTGTCCTCTTCCTCCTTCTTTTCTTGACACGTATAGTCTGTCAATCTCTCAGATGTAAGGCCTTATCCACCTCCATTAGCTTTCTTGTCTTCTGATCCATTTGTTGAAGTTTTTCCATCGTCCATTTCAAGAATGATGATGAGATTTCTGTTTCAAGAAGCTTTCTCGTTTGTCAGAGATACTCTTTTGTTATTTTCTTCTTTCATCTCCGTTTGTTTGATATTATTATTATTTACTCCTTTATTAGAGTTTTTCACACCAGCGTTACCTGATGGTTTCTCACTGGAGTTTGAGTGACAACAAGTCTCCTCAAGTCTCTAGGACTCTTCTCAGTATTCTGACCGATCTCAATAATGCAGTAGTTTGGATGGTTCTCACTCGTCCTATTATTTCCAAGTCTTCCAGGCTTGTACCAATCCTTTGATAACTGTACCAAGAGCACTAATTACGATTCGTATTATCGTCACTTTCATGTTCTGCAGCTTTTTTAATTCCCAAGCAAGGTTGAGGTATTATCCCTCTTTTCACATTCTTTTAATTTCACTCAGTGGTCCGCCGGGACAGCAAAGTCCACAATTCTGTAAGTTTTCCTTTTTCTTTTTTTTTTTTTTTTTCTTTTTCTTGGGGTTTTTTTTTTTTTTTTTTTTTTTTGGTTGATTATTATAAGATCCAGTCGTCTGGCCGATATTTGGTGATCCGTTTGTATCACGAAATTGCAGAAGGGTTTGTGCGTCTTATTCTCCAGGACGGACTCTGGGTTGTGCATATACCATTTGTTCGTATGGTCAAACTTTAACTTCTTGTACAATTTCCAGTGGATCACGTTGCCCACCCAGTTGTACCAAGTCTTATATTCTTTCTGTGCTAATTTACTGCACTCGCTTATTATGTGATTGATCGTTTCGTCTCTTTCACCACAATACCAACATCTGCTGTTTTGTTGCATCTTATCTATTCTCGTTTTGATATCCTTATGGCGTTGTTTTGAGCTGCTATTTGAAGAGGTTCAGTGTCTCTCTTAAAGTTTCCTTTTCTTAGCTACGTCCACGTTTTCTTGTGTGAGATGTCGTTTGTTAGTCGTTTAAAACGTCCATAGAGTTGTTTTTATTCCCATTTTTGTTTCCTGGTTTTTATCGTTCCGCAGGTCCTCGTGTAGATACTACTGTTTCTGGTGGCTGTTATCAGTCTTCCTCTGCGCTTTTCTGTGTAGTCCTCAAGTCGTTGTATCGATGTGTCCACGCTGTCTTCAGTGGTGACAAGTCCTCCTCCCTCTCTTCTTGACACATATAGTCTGTCAACGACATCTCTAGGATGCAATGCCTTGTGAATGGTCATTAGTTTTCTTGTTCTCTGATTAGTTCTTTTCTGGTCCACTTCAAGAATGGTCCCGAGTATCTTACGAGTGTACAGCCCAGGCATTTATCCCTTTGACAAGGTTCCTGCTTTAGTGTTTTATCTCGAGTAATTGTCTGTCTCTTCTGAAATACTCTTTTTAAATTTTTTCTTTCTTTCATTTCCTGTTGTTTGATATTGTCAGCTTCCAATGTCGCCTAGTATTTGCAGGTTTCCTTTTCTCCGAACGTTCTGATGACCATTCGATTGAGTAGTTTGACTCCTTCCGTTATGTGTCGTTTGCCACTTTTCATTACTAGCATGGCGCATTTTTCTATGCCAAATTCCATCCCGATATCTTGACTGTATATTCTCACAGTTTGTATTAGGGTTTCCAATTCTTTTTCGTTTTTGGAAAAAAAGTTTTATGTCGTACATCAAGTAATTGATCTTTTTCTGCGATTTACTGAGTTTGTATCCGGCAGTGCATTTCATAATCGTGTGGTTAAATGGCATCATGGCTATCACAAACTGTAATGGTGATTGTGCATCCCCCTGGAATATACTTCTTTGGAACTTTACCTCAGTTAAGCTTTGTCCTCATACAGTCAATTCCACTCTCCAGGTTTGCATAGTCTTCTCATCAAATCCGTTTGTTGATATGGTTTCACCCATTTTTCCCCTAATTGTTGATAGAATTTTTTTTCGTTGTTTTAGAACGTCTTGTTTTGTCTATATTGTTTGGTCTCGTTTCGGTATCTTTTTAGTCTTCCTTCTTTCACTAGTAGTTTCTGGTTCGTCTCCTCAATCTTTTTTTTATCCCGCTATTTTTATATCTTATCTCTCGAAATAAGTACTTGAGATAGCCTCAGGTGCTCCTGTATCACCTTTATGGTTTTATATTTACTGCCCGATTTTGAGATTTTATTTCCATTAAGCTGGTCTTTTCTTAATAAAGATTAGGCTCCTGATGTCTTTCCGGTTGTATTGAGGACGGTAATTGTTCTTACTTAACACTTTCCGACTAAATCAGGTACGTTTATCTTCATCGATTGAGAGAAGTCACACATAAGCCATATAGAATTTAGCGCGGTAAATTTAAACAAATCTATTTCGTGATTTCGAAATAGTTTAGTTGAAAATAATCCTGAAAAATAAAATATCTTCATTTATATTACATCTATTTATCAAAAGATTTCACGAGTAACGAAATCAATTTTTTTTTTAAATCAAAGACAAATTTTACTAACCCGACTTGCTTCGAAAAATACACAGCGAAGATTCGTTTATCTTTTCCCAGCTGTTCGATCCCGATTCCTGCCTTCTCTTTTTCTCCTTTTTTTATTTCTAAGAAATAGAGGTCACGTGACATTCTAGAATATTCGATTCTAAAGTCATTCCCATCCCCCTTTTTTAGTCACATATAGATAATAAATCAATAAATTCGTAAACTCTAATCTGAAAACAGATATTTACTTTTCAGACATAATCTCCTATTCTGTCAAAGCCCTTAATTAAGTGGGGATTATTAATCACATAGAACATATGCCTCGAGAATAAAAAAATAAGCGAAGAGAGAATAAGTTGAAAAAAGAGAGATTGGAAAAGAGACAAACAATACGAAGTGACACAGAGAAGAGAGAAGATTGACGTATTAAAAGTTATCGCAAAGGAGGAAACAAGAAAGTGTGTGTGTGTGTGTGTGAGAGAGAGAGAGAGAGAGAGGAAGAAAGAAAAAGAGAGAGTTTAATTGTCGAGCCATATGAAATTCCATTATTTATGGCGGGAACTAAACTAGTTACAAACACATACACACACACACACACACACAAACTCTCTCTCTCTCTCTCTCCATATATATATATAAGTGTGTGTGTCCGTGTGTGTGTGTGTGTGTGTGTGTGTGTGTGTGTGTGTGTGTGCACGCGCATGTGTGAGTCTTGTATAAAGTCGAAAATTTCATGGCAGTTGAAATGTCATAGCCAAAGCAGATTAAATTAAGTGATGTGTCGGGCTGTGCTGAGCTGAGTGCATGGGAATTCAACACCCCAAATAAAGAGTGGTTGATGTACCGGCGTCTCTCAAACAAGCCAACAAACTCTTTTTTCCCCTTGCAGTAGAAGCACGAGTTCTACGACTGGTGTCTGTCCTGGTTTCCATTGCAAGTCACATTAGCAAAAGCTGAACAATCTTTGTTGCTGACGCGCACAAATGTTCTTTTCTCTCTTGAAGGTTGAAAAGTACGCTACTGAATTCTCCACAGCTTCAAAAACGCCATATGTTATCAAATAAAGATGTTTCAATGATTGAACATTTCATTTCTTTTCCTTATCGCAATTTATGATGGGTTTCAAATTATTTTACCTATTGTTATTTATTTATCTTTTTGCATAGTCTGTCACTCAGGCCTCTCGTTGCTTCTGTTTTTAAGTGGTCACTCTTTTCAGAAGTGTTGGCTACGGTTACGTCATGCTGAAAACATCGGTTACCGTTAGATCATCAAAGTTAAACATCGATAAGTTTATTCAGTTCAAAATTCGAACGTCACGCGCTCATGACGTTGGAATTGGTGTAAACTGTTAATAGTGTTTTAAAATCAATTGCCTGTAATCATTTACAAAACATGCCTATAAGAAAGACTGATATATATATATATATATATATATATATATATATATACATATATATATATATATATATATATATATGTAGAGAAGAGGAAAATCTGGTATTTTGTTTTGGCGCGCTATTTAATTCAACACTGAATTTCACCCAATCAGGATGACTAATCCCATTCAGCCCGGACCTTCATTTCCGGCTAGCAAAACGGGTGAGCGGCCAAACACACTCTCTTCGGCTGGAGGCGGCGACTAGAACGGACGTGTCTCTGGTCGCCCCTGCTTAGCGATGCCTTATAGCTAAACAAGCCACCCGGTGTGGACATATCACCGTGGCTTGAATCCTAGCAGCAGCAACATGGACATTCAACGAGGGAACCTTCTAATTTATGGATTCTTTGCGTCTAATATTTTAGACCAAGGAATCCCAGTTGAATATGAATTAGATACGTTCAACATGCCTTCCACAAGCACCACAGAAATTTACTATGTCGATTCGAGCACCACTCCGCTCTCGACAAGTTCCCTTTTCACCTCTGGTACACTGTAATGGAGACAACGCACGCCTCTCCCCGAAACACCAGACACACGAAGCTACACGGTGGCCTTGAATACTTCCCTCACACGTCCAACGACACGCTGCCATTTCCAACATCCCGCTAAGCTATCGCGTCTCCAAAAAACCCACAAGCCTAAATACCACGAGTTTTGCAGCGCCAAGAACAAACCTCCTCAAAGCTGCAAATAAAGAACTTTCGTTGTTGTGTTACCAAAGAATAGTTTCGCAATTCATTTCTTGTGCCATAAAATCTATAGTGTTCGGGAAAATAACTAATTCCCACAAAACACGCTATAAAATGGTGAAACCGACGTGATTTGGCACATTCTGAATTGCAAGACAAAGAAAAAAACTATTCATAACAACACCTTTCGACTTACTTCATCTTCAACCACCTTATTATTTCCAACAAGCATTGGCGAGGACCTTACCGCACCCGGAGAGGAAACGACACAACGTAGACACACATACGTTACACCCTTTTCCTCGCTTACCAACAACAAAAACTTCAAACATCACTAAAATTAACCTTCTGATAACAAACACAGCCTTACGAACATTAATCAACCCCACGAAAGAAACAAAAACAGCGAAACATCCAGAAAAATTTTTAAATGTCCCGCCGAACTATCTTCAAGGACTATCCAACCAATGTGGAATTTTTTTCAACTAAACTTTATCAACATTTTTTTACTTCCTAACTCGCAAAATAGGTAACTTTAACTTTCACTCACCCTACTCCTATTTTGTTTTCTTCAGCAACGTGAGTTACCTCTCCCACCACCTCACTAAAACCTATAGCGACTGCTATCAATTCCAGAGGACCCAAAAGAAAAAACTCACACTACTCCTCTGAAGTACACTGCTACTCCTGTATGCCAATTTCTCGGCTCATGAACTTTTTTCTCAGTGACATTTTGTTTTTAAAAAAAAACAAAAAAAAACGTACCACTAGGTGCACAAAAAAAGAACTAAACAGGACACTTTCCCTTTTTTCTTATTAATTTGCTTTTGTTCGTTTTTCTTTATATATGTATGTATTATATTTCATTGTTTGTATTTGCTCTTTCGTGTTGTGACACTCGTGGCTTCTTTTCTTTCTTTTCCCTTCTCTTACAATTTTGTGTATCGAATATCAGGTATTCCATACCTGAAATTCTGGGGCCAACCTATGTAGAGAAGAGGAAAATCTGGTATTTTGTTTTGGCGCGCTATTTAATTCAACACTGAATTTCACCCAATCAGGATGACTAATCCCATTCAGCCCGGACCTTCATTTCCGGCTAGCAAAACGGGTGAGCGGCCAAACACACTCTCTTCGGCTGGAGGCGGCGACTAGAACGGACGTGTCTCTGGTCGCCCCTGCTTAGCGATGCCTTATAGCTAAACAAGCCACCCGGTGTGGACATATCACCGTGGCTTGAATCCTAGCAGCAGCAACATGGACATTCAACGAGGGAACCTTCTAATTTATGGATTCTTTGCGTCTAATATTTTAGACCAAGGAATCCCAGTTGAATATGAATTAGATACGTTCAACATGCCTTCCACAAGCACCACAGAAATTTACTATGTCGATTCGAGCACCACTCCGCTCTCGACAAGTTCCCTTTTCACCTCTGGTACACTGTAATGGAGACAACGCACGCCTCTCCCCGAAACACCAGACACACGAAGCTACACGGTGGCCTTGAATACTTCCCTCACACATCCAACGACACGCTGCCATTTCCAACATCCCGCTAAGCTATCGCGTCTCCAAAAAACCCACAAGCCTAAATACCACGAGTTTTGCAGCGCCAAGAACAAACCTCCTCAAAGCTGCAAATAAAAAACTTTCGTTCTTGTGTGTTGTTATAAAGCAAAGTCTTGTAATTCATTTCTTGTGCCCATAAAATCTATAGTGTTCGGGAAAATAACTAATTCCCACAAAACACGCTATATATATATATATATATATATTGTACTTCGTATCAATATTAAGACAGATTATTTGGTTCGAACCATTTGGTTTTAAAAGTTAAAAACAGGAATGTTACTCGAGGAGGACCAATTTTTATTACATTCAATAAGACATGAATGTTTTGTGGTTCATTATGACAATTTATTTAAAGTTCTTTTTACTATATATAGAATTGAATTATCAAATAAAAAATGCGTTTCTCCTATCTTTCTAAAATCTTATTCAAGGAGATTGAAAGAGTGTGACTGATATTGGGAAAAAGTAAGTTCATTTAAATCCTCTTCAGCCCAAAATCTTTACTGGCCTCTGCAATTGGCTGGCTCAAATACGTTTAATATCTTGTATAAGTATCTTGTATATCTTATATAAACTTATTGTAAGTTCTTATATATATATTTATCCAACCCCATCGTACGAGTAGGATGCGACATAAGGTCAATTTTTAGGTGGGTTTAATTAGTTTGAATTCTTCTAGACTTGTTACTATCGCAAGCTTAAAGATCCCAGTCAACCCAACTATTTACCCATAACTGGAGGGGAAATAGTTGGATGCAAACATCTCCTAAGGTATTAGCGCTATATGAAATACAATCCAAGATTTGAACTTGGGTCAACATGTCCATTTCCTACGATGATAACCTTTACACCATGAATTCTTTTTAGTTGATCATTGTTTGTTGTTAGAGATTCTCTCTCGATGAAAGTTCCAGGTTTTATCGAAAAAGAACCTTTAAATCTTCCTTTGTAAGCATGCACTGTACGAAGCAAATTTGGTATCTCTATATTAAAATGATTAGCTGTCCATAGAAAGACAAACTTTTCCCATTTATTTAATAAATATTTTGTAAAAAGAAATACAGGAAGCTTCTTACTTGACCTAATATATAAGTGCTATAAGTGTAAAGTGCTATTGTTTGAGGGACCAAAAGATAGGTTTCTTGTCCTGGTGCTATTTTGGTTTATGTACAGCGGCCTCTAAGTTCATTTAAAAATCCACTCCTATTGTTCTAACCTTCCGTTGTTGCTAAAATCCCAGTCCTTTCGAAAAGACAACATTTCTTCCGTCAATTCAATGAATGTTTGAGACAACACTTTAAATAAAAAACTAAAAGTATATCAGTTTCCATTTCTTTTGCTAGCACTGGAGGTGACATTGTCCTTGATAAGTCAATAAGGTTTTTGAAAAGTAAACAAATTTTTTTTCTGTTTTCTAAGACAGCTTTTGGTTTTCGTTTATACTTTTTATCTGCATAATAAAACTCGATTCATTTGCGTAGGTCACTGTAAATTGCCTATCCCCCTCACTCACTTCTGTATTTGCATTCCTTTTGAACCAGTTTGTTGAATTCACATAGTGAGAGTTTCGTTTTTGTTTTCGCACAAGAGACATTTGCTATTCTGCTGTGTCATGTCTGTTTTGACTTTGAATATGACAATTATTATTATAGTAATGATCATCATTATTCCTTTTGTTGTTTATAGTTCATAATTCACTAGAAAGACTTGAGAAATGCCAATTGAGACCGAGTTTTCTCACGTTCCAGGGCATCATTATTATAACTCTACTTTTTTCTTTTTTTAATATCTAGGTGAAGAGAAGAGAGGACAGTCGTGGTGGTGGTGGTGATTATGGTGCTAGCTCTGACATTTATTATAATTATAATTATTATTTATTACGGACCACCTACTTGTACAAAAGAAACTGTGTTACTTTCATAATTCATTCTCTATATAATAAATATATTCATAAGGTCATGTAAATGTCTTGGCAAAACTTAAGATAATCAAAATTTAGAAATAAAGTTCTGAACAGAACAGCTTATTGAAGAAGCTCGAAAAGTCTATCAACTGTTTGCAACTCTTACGTTTTAAATGATATTTTCTTTCATCTTTTAATTGCTTCTTTTTTATTCATCGCAAATCGCTCACAATTTCTACGACAGCGAGGAACACTGCAAATCAGAGAAAATAATAAACTCTCGGTGAGACACCAACTAACACCTTCTTTTGCCGCCAGCGAAGTCTAATCATTTGCTACAGCGTTTTATCAACAAAGCCACGGAAGCCATTGGTTTTTAGAAGCCCAAATCAAACCCATAACTTATCTTCTACTTGCTCTTAATCTCTCGATTAAAATTGAACTAAAATTTGAGAAAATGAAAGAAAATACTCGTCAGAAATTAAGAAAAGATGTGCCAAGTGTGTTGAACTGTTGAACGAGTACATAGAATATGTATGTTTTATGATTATATTTCTGACCTCAATTACTTTTTTGGGACGTCTCAAATCCTCCCTCAATAAGCACAATAGAGGGGTTTACTCTAGCGTTAACTCCCTGATTTTTAAATTTCCGGCCTCGAAAGGTGAGATGCCATCTAATCTTCTAATTTAGATTAAGTGATTTGTTTGTATTTTAAAAAATAGGTAATCCATACAATTTAATTGCAAGCTGGACTGGAAAGTGCTTTATTCTTTAAGTTATAGCATTTTTAAGGTATTGCTCTAATAAAACCCCTCGCTACGATGCTGCATTTTTTCTGGTGGTTACGGTTACATACAACGAGAGTTTTAGTCATATACTAAATTACCCATTAACCAGTTGGGTTCCCGTTGTAACAGAATCCTATGGTGATAGTGTTACTTCTATTTACGAAGGAGTGGTGGGGAATTATTACAGACATTTCATACTTATCTCCGTTATATCAAGACTTTGAATGATTAAAAAACTCAGACCCCACATAATTTTAATTTCAGTTACAAATTAGGTTTACACTTGCTTTATTCTCTAAACTAGTGTATTGCTCTAATGAAAATCAAAGATGATATGCCGTTTTACTGTGTTATGTTAACACACACACACACACACACACACATTACATATATGTGTGTGTGTGTGTCTCTCTCTCTCTCTCTCTCTCTCTCTCTCTCTCTGTGCAAGTGTGCGTGCGCATGCGCGCATGTGTGTGTGGGGGGGGAAGAAAACATGAAAATCAATTTAGTGAAATATCTATCATGACGTCTCGCTTCGTATGAGTATATTTTTAAATTCTGGTAGAAATATTGGGGAATTTCCTAAAATTATTTATTCTTTCAAAATCATTATCAGATAAAGCTCATAGAGTCATGATAAACATTTTACCAAATTGGTTTTCGAGTCTCCTCTTTATGACGATCCATATATATATATATATATATATATATATATATATATATATATATATATATATATATATATATAGTGAGAATTTTATTTATCATTACCAACAAAGCACACCCTCGTAATATTAGTTTTAAAAAATGTCTCGAAAAAAAACATCTATCATCAAATGATTTCACTTTGAACACTTCGGAACTTCAAGATGAATATTTATTTTTTTTCTCGTAAAAGATAAATTCACAATCAAAATTTACACAATGCTCAGCTACCTCAATAGACATAGAAAATAATGTCCACAAAGATATTAAAATGTCACTTTTTATGGATATTAAAATGTCACTATTATAAGTACTTTTTTCACACGAAAAATTGATACAGCTTTTTGTTGTCCAAGTTTATGGAGTCTTTTTTTTTAAGAAATAGGTCGGCTGATTTAAAAATTCTACTGGATACTGCAGTTGAGAGTTTTTTGTTTACTGTTACTAAATTAAATGCTTGAAGAAATTCTTTTACAAATATCTTTTAGCTAATTTCTAAAATGCATCATTTCAGTGAGTATGGAATCATATTGGGAAACGTATTTTTCAATAATTGTTTATTTCAGTCTCCAAAACTTAAGAATTAGCTCTAATGATTTTGAAGTTATTTTAAAATCTTAGAGTTAAAATAGATATATTCAGATTTCGTGAAATAATGATTGTTTGGTTGGTTAGCATGTCAATCCTTGTTCGATTTAATTTGGTTTCTTTGTTAAATAGCATATCAGCTTCTGCGAGTTATTTAATGTCAAAGCCATCCTTGTAGAAAAACTATTTAACTCACAGGGAGAAGATAAGGGAGTTTATACCTTTCACAAGGTTATCCTCGTTAGGTTATTTTATGTAGAAGTCAGCTTTTTTACAAGCAATTATTTGTTTTCAAGTTAATAATGATCATAATCATTTGTAAACAATTATCATCATCATCATCATCATCATCAAGTCGTGATGACAGTACGAATCTCTCTCTCTCTCTCTCTCTCTCTCTCTCTCTCTCTCTCTCTCTCTCTCTCCCATTTCATCTGTCCCTATAATCCATCGCTCCAAGTAGGTCTTCCAGGCTACATCATTTGTCCGCACAGAGTGATTGTAAATAAGTTCTTGCTAGTCGGCCAACACCGGCACGTGCATTTGTAGGGTTCTATTGAAGAACGTCACTAAAGAGTTTGTCGCTGCTCCTCCAACAGTGTCCTGTATGTTTTATTCGTCTTATTTGGATGTTTTTTGAGATTAGAGGTAAGAGTTTTTCATACAAATATATAGTTTCAAGTATTCTAATGTAATACTAATAAGTAAAGTTAGCGACCTTAGTTGAGGGTGACCCGAAGGCTCCCTTTTCAGTAACTACCACACCGAAGTGTAGGGGAAGGCGCTACTCCATTCCCTGGATTGTTCCACTTTACTCTTGATCCATACCTTATAATGCTGAGTGTTAAGCAAGGCGGCATCAAGTACCATTTTTTGAGTCTTTGGTATGACTCGACCAGGGATTGAAACCTGGTCTCCCGGACCATTGGCGAACACTACTCATTAGGCAAACGACTTCAAGTATTCTTACCTAATACAAGTAATTTTCAAACAGATCTATTTGACCCGTCGATGGGAATCTGCTACTACCACTCCAAGCCAGAGTGAACCTGGTAATATTGCCAACAAAGCAGTAATCCCACACTTCCCATATATTTAGAACTGGAGCCTCATCACCAGATACAGTTTAGTGTCATGACCAAAACAGAGTGGGTCTAGTATACTTTTATATTACAATCAAAAAACGGATCTGATTGTGTAGAAGTCACTGTTCTAATATGTAGAAAAACAACAATAATAATCACACTTATCGGCCGCAGGGTTCCTACTAGCATCCAGTTGGCAAACAAAAATAAAATAATGTAACTCAACTTTTTACGTGACTTAGTGCTGACTTTATAATTACCAAACTCAAAAATTCAACATCACACTAAAGGCAGTATTTCCTCGCGGCGTTGCGCTGCTGCTATCCAGGGTGTGGCTTGTAGAGGATTGATTGTGAGGGAATAGAAATATGGAGTCGGCAGTGGGGTGTGAGTTGTGCTGGTGATAGGTCAATACTTTGGATTGGAGTTTCGGTACTGAAAGATGGCCCGGGCGACATAGTCATTGTCCAAGGAACCTTGGGTGCCTGTATTTCCATTCACTATCCTCTTTGCGGTTTTTATCGCGAGCTCTGCCCAGCCATTAGATTGGGGATATGCGACAGAAGACAGTCTGTACTTAACACACCATGTCTGAAGGAACTCCTGGAATTTGTTGGAGGTGAAAAGTGGGTCGCCGTCGGTACTGAGTTCTTCTAGGGTGCCATATGTTTGGAACAGCTGTCGACAGATTAATATTAATTTGGATGTCGTGGCGTGACCATTACAGTATCTATGTTGTCCGAGGGGTGGACATCCTTGGAAGATGGATGTGTGGGGTATAGGCTAATAAGGGCTTCTACTGTGGCCATTGGATTGCGGAAGATTAGTCATCTTTGTGAGCATGTCCCAATTTATCCTGAATTTCCAGAACTGTTGAGGGGGTCATTTCCGAATTGAGTTGAGGAAGCTTTGCTGTTGGTGGTTTTACATGATTAGCTAGTGATACACGGGATTTCTGGTTTAACTTGAGCATGGTGAGCACGTTGCCCAAGGTCTTGATGCACAGCTCCCTAAGCGTTGCACGGTCCAGCATATGTAAACTGTCCCTCGTGATCTCCTTGCTAGAGAATGTCTGCGCATGAATTTTGGCAGAGCCAACACATATGCCTGCCTCGATAAACGAGCTTTCCCAACCAGCCTGCCTGCAGCGCTACAATCAAACTCAACGATTCAACAGATTGTGTGGTAGCTGCTGAAAAGGAAGCCTTTGGGTCACCCTTGACTAAGGTCGCCAACTTTACTTTACTTATTAGTATTACATTAGAATACTTGAAACTATATATTTGTGTGAAAAACAATCTCATATTTCAACACATTTTCTGAGAATATTCTGTTCAATAAATCAATTGAAAATCCGCCATACAAGTGATATTTTAAGTTATTGGCACTAAAATGTGTTTGGCGAGGATGTGATTTAGTGTCATAGACAGGACACCTGAAATAAAGGCAAAGAATAAGTGTGAAAGGTAAAATTATAAATATAATAAAATATAGTTATATTATACTTTTATCTATTATCTAAATTATTGTTTCACTTGTTCTAAACTATTTTTCATTTCTAGTGTTTGTTCATGTGCATTCTGTAAAAGTTGAAATCAATTTCTGATTGATTTATATAGGTACATTTCTTCCTGATTAATAAGAAATGATAATTGACACTTATTCATAGGTATAGTTCCTATGTAACATATTGACCCTCGACCGAGCCGTCAATCAAGAGATGCACCTGTGTAAATAAGCGGAAGAATAGCGAAACGGGTGCATCCGGTCGAAGATATCGGAATATCACCTTGACCTGTGGACGTGGTTGAATTCGGTGATGGTGGCAGATGCGTATGCCCACAGGAAGCAGGTGGTTGTCAAACAAAAATATAACCAAGTGCCACAGACGTCTTGAGTGAGTTTGAGTTCCAGTTGCAGTTGGAGTCAGTTGGGGACAAGATGCCGAATTGAGAGCCAATGGCCCTCAGTGACCCATGGTTGAGCAGCCCATCCAGAATGCAAAAGAAGTGCTGCTATGGGTCAATATGTAGCAGTCTGTCCGCGTCTCCAAATCACCTCTCACACACAACCAACACCAACCCTTTCGAGAATAAAGTGTGAGAAGTATATTTTTATAAAGAAGTGTATCCGTTCGTTCATTGAAGTTCGTCAGTATGTTTGATTATGTTTCCGCTTATATTTGTATATATGTATATGTATTATGTATATGTATGCGACTATACAACATCTAATTAGCTATCAGATATCACTAATAAGTCTCTTGCTGAAATATTCTCAATAATAGACCACTACATGCTCACTTCCATTCAAAGACTAGTTACATGATTTCTTAGTTTCTACTTGTAGTAGCTTTGATTCTAGATTAAGCTAATGGAGATATACATTAGTAAAAAAAATATTGTAGTTTTCTCTTCTACATGGTTTGTATACTGTTAAAATGTCGAGTGTTGTTGTAAAAGTGCACCATTCAGATCAATGTAAGACTTTATTTTAACCTGAGTCCACTTACTATAGTGGTCATCAAAGAATAGGTAGACAAATTCAGTGTCACATAGCTGTTCAGTGATAGCACACTAGTCCTTAGAAACAAAAACAATCGAAAGTGTTCATCTCTCAAGAAAATATGCAAATGTCTAAAAGATAAAGCACTACATTTGTAATCAAAAAAGTTTTGATTAGTCTCTTACACAGGCATCAGGTTGTTTCATTACCTGCTAATACTTAGCAGTCGCTCACGTAAGTAATGAGAAGGGTCATCGCTGCTTAACTTTAGTGATCTAGCTAATCAGCACGTGAATTACAGTCAAGTCTAGCTTAAAGTAACGATTCCCACCAGATCGCTGAAGTTGAGCAGCAGCCAGCCTATTCATATCTTACATGGGTAACCACTTAGTAATATCAAATAATGTAAGAAACTGGTGGACTGTGAGTTACACTGAGTAAAACTTAGTAAATAACAAGAATCGATTGGTTTATCGCGACTTTACAAAAAAAACAAAAAAACAAAAAAAAAACTAAGTATTGGATACTTCGTGAGTATTGAACACATTGTGACAAGATTAGCTTATTACCCATAATAGTTCGAGATATTCTCCAATCTATATCATACTAAAATACTCATTATGCATGTATGTAACCATAATCCAATAAAAATAACAAATCATTGAAATTTTTTTATTAAAGTAATGTTTTCAAATATTCTAACTTTGAAAATAAACAATTTCCAGACCATTTTGCTTGTATGGTATACTTTTGTGTTGATCTTCAATCGGGCAGAACGTCATTTTTGATCATCCAAATTCTCAATACGGAAGTGATAACTATGAAATGTTAATCAGACTTCTTCACTCTTTCCTAAATAGAAGCATCAATATCATTATGAATCGCTTGTCACAACGAGAACCAAACGGGTTCATGGATCGTCTAGTACTATATAAATTTCATTCTCAATTCACACAATCTGAACTTAGATGAAGATGTTTAGTTCTTATCATCAGCGGTGGGTGTACTACATTCGAAAGCGTTAAGTTGGTGGTCGGAGGCAGATCAATAGTTTAACCTCTGGATTTAAGAATTCAACGCTGGGTGGATGAGATTTGTTAATTTTCAAGTACTAGTTAGGAAACCAGTTTTAAACAAGAACAGAGTATGTGACATTTGTAGAGCAAAAATATTATTTCTAAATCAAAAGTGCTCTCACTCAATAGCGAAGATTAC
>OY757918.1:60393740-60443740 GCA_963585895.1 Sepioteuthis lessoniana
ATTGATAACAGTTATTCAGAATATACCCTCCAATGTTCCTATGGTTTCAGTAGTTAATTGTTCAGAAAATATTTACTTAATGTTATAAAATCAGAAATAAAACTATTCGCTGATAATGTCAAACTGCTTGTTAGATCATTATGAAAAGAAATAATTCAGGTGGATCTAAACAAATTGTCATATTGGGAAAATATTTGGGATTAAGATTTAATCAAGTAAATAAGAAATGCTATCAAGAGTTGAGCGGGGGTAATCATAAATTAAAGCTGACAATCATATTTTATCTATTGTATCGAGGGCAAATGAAATGATGGGCTTGACGTTGAGAAATTTTATTTCAAAGAAGGCAAATGTTTTAAAAACGTATGAAATTCTTAATCAGATCTGGGCTCCAGTATCGAAACATGAAAATCGAAATGTAATATTGATATTGAAAGGCATACAAAGAGCGGAAAAAAATAATTAAAAAAACTAAAAGATTACGTTTATAGGGAGAGATCTTAAAGTTTGGATTAACTATTTTACTAGAAAGAAGGATGAGAGGTGATCTAATTAAATCTTTCAAAATAATTAAAGGAATTTCCAATCATGGTAGACATTTTTTTCAATAATTCTACTCGAACAGGAAATTTACTGTCTTCGTAAATTTCGAAAACAAAATCTACTTACCAATCAGATTTTTTTCGCTAATGGAGTAATATCATTTGGGAACAAATAACCAAATCAGATTAAAAATAAAAATAGTGTAAAAATTTTAATATTAGACAGAATGATTTCGAAAAAAAAAATGTTAAGAAAATGAATTTATGTGGGCATTTTTGGCATCTATCGGATGAATAACTCAACAGAGTTTGATCTGTAAAGATGTATATTTTTTTTATTTGAGTCCCTGTGGTATAATGGCTAAAGTGCTGAACTAAGACAGCGCGATAAGCGTGTTCGAACTCTACTCACACATTTAGTTCGTTTTTCTACTAATACACTTGGGAAAGGTATGAACCCATTATTAAATAATATCACTGTTGTTCTTCTATAATACTGGCTTACGCAAGGAAAGTTGATATGCAATGAAACAAAGAAATTGAACTTATATATTGTTTTATGGCATATTAAGCGTAGTGGGTTGTTTAATGCCAAATCTTGTTCTTATATACGAGTTGTTAGCGAATAGTTGATTCGGTAATTATTTTAAATGAGTTGTTAGAGCTCATTGGTTTGTGCACAGTAAAATGGTTTTCAAATATTGTTATTTAACATTTGCAATTTCATTTATTAAGTATCCCTACGTTATATAAATAATTGGCACACAGCTACATGGTTTCAAATAACTAATAATAATAATGATTAATAAATGATTGAATAGTTCTATTTGACCGGGAGATGAGACCCTAATAAGTACCATCAATGTATTTCCACTTCATGGACTGACTTTTCGACACAGGCTCGTAATGACAAAACCCTATTTAGACCATTTGTAAACATTTTTATTAGAACATGCTTCTCCGTACATATACCATATTCTTCTGTAAATCTCACATGGTTTGACTTCTCAACCACCCTAAAAATGATGACGGACCTTTGTTCAAATCTGGTGTATTCTGTTTGATTTGCCGTCATTTTGAATTGTCTCCAAACAAATATTTTTGCAAGATTAAAAATATTTTTGCAATAAAACAATTCCAAACAACGCAGAGTTTATGTTTATGAAAAATAGATTCTGAAAAATTCCCTTATTTATTGAACAACTCTCATATATATATATATATATATAGAGAGAGAGAGAGAGACACACACACAATCTTGGGCCATCATCAGGGGGGGATGTATTACAAAAGTGATGTAACTTTTGTATGTACTTTACTACTTTATAAGAATGAGCGTTTGTACTGTTGTATTGTGTAGCGTTTACTTTGCAAATTTGTTTCTATAAATAGCGTCAGTAGCAAAAACATTTAAGTACATTAGCACTGGTTTCAAAATCAAATCTATTAAGTTTGGATTGTATATTTCTAATATGTAGTACCTCGAGAACCTGTAGTTTTTGCTTATTATTTTGTTGTTCTAATATTGTTGTGTTTTCAGTAGGAATTTTCCGAAATTCAGTTGTTGGGCATGAATGTTTTTTTAGATGTTGTGCAATGGAACTGGTATCAGAAAGGTGCATAATAGGTCTTCTCGGTTGGATAGTTGAGGTTGAACCACGCATATATTGTTGTTTTCAGAGATAAAATCTCCTAAAGGACATTTAAATTGATATATAACGTTAGTATATGTATCTCTGAAAACAACAATATATACGTCGGTTTTAACCTCAACTACCTATCGAGAAGACTTACTATCCACCTTTCTGTGACAGTTACCTTTTGAGTCTTCCTTATTTCGCCAATATCTATTGATTTATTTCTTCCAGTTGTGTTGTCAGATTTATATGCAGTTGTCTTTTTAGGGTCTTTTCATTCCGTTGTATGCAGTTTTGCTTGTTGCCTCAGTTTCTTCATTTGTCCTTCTAGCTTCATTTCCCATCCCGATTTTGAATTTCTGTTCAAATTCCTTTGGGAGATATCTATCTTATCACTGACTAGATATGCTCCTGCATAGATTAACTAGTTCAGTTTGGTGACATTATTTGTTGGGTTTTGTTTCAATAATTTATTTACTTTTTTCTCGACTTTTTTCCAGTTTTGATGGTTATGTGATCTGTTCACTTGGGATTTTTTATTAAGTCCACATTTTCTTGTCTTCTTGTTTTAAAACTGAAGTTATGGTGCTGGGTTCTGTGATGGATTAGTTTTCAATATTTTGTGTTTCAATTTGTTTAAGAGGCTCTTTTTGAGTATATTCTTCGCGATTAACCTGTTCACATATTTCTAGTATCTCAAGTTCAGGCAACCAGCCTTCCTTTAAAATCAATTTCGCTTGGTTGGTATTAAATTTAGCAGATTCTGACCAGATTTCCATCATCCATTTCCTATAGTTGTAATATACTTGCTTAGCAAGCGACAGAGTACCGTGGATAAACTTAGCAGATTCAATGCGGTCGCAAGATAACATCAACAAAGTGGTTTCACAGGAAAGAGAAAAATAAAGGATGATGGCGAGAATGACAGATCTTTCCGTTTGCAGATAAGATCAACAAATTACCGGAAAAAACGGGAGTATGTAAGTTCCGATAACCAGCCATTAACAGAAAAATGCGTTGGCGAAGAAGCGTGTTAATGAGACTTGAAAGATAATATAAGACCTGTAATTTTGGGCTGAAGGCAGAGACCCACTTGTGACTCAAGCAGACCTGTCAGCTCCCCCGTATGTGTTCTCCGGCCGTCATACTACTTCACAAAAAGGGTCCCCGCCATAGAAGAAAGATATGTGCGAACTCTCTCTGACTGTATTCTTACTTCACAAAAATGTGCGCCATCGAATAATTAAAATATAAATTATATCTTTAATATCTACGAGTTTTTCGTTGTTTGTCCGGCGGTGGAATGTACATATTCTCTTTGTGTAGGATTACTTTTAAAATAACAGTGGATTATAATTTTGTCTTCTCCGGTCCATTTTTTCGTGTGATGCCCTTCAGATGCATTATTGCTTTGGTATTTGTTTTCGTACCTGAAATAAGAACAGCAACATTCTCAGGATGTCGCGGTATCCCCATGATGGCTTTCAAGGGAGCACCTGCCGATCATGACACTTAAATCAGTCATCTGAGTCTTACGTAGACTTGAATTTGTGTTTGTCGTTTTTCATGGGTAATGTACTGGGGTTATACCAGATCTAAGGGTTGATCATTATCTGTGCTCCTGTCACAAATATGATCTGGTACTCCTCAAAGGAAGAAGACACTTATATGAGCCATAAAATCCCTTGGCTTTTAAACTTACTAAATTTAGTCCAATGAACACTTTTTTATAAAACTGATTGTTGGGGTTTAAATCTTAATTCCTTATTTAAGATGCCACATTTTATGTGAATTGGCGTATCACAGATACTAATGTTTAGACACTTGCACACTTGTCATTTTGGGTGATTATACAATGCCTGACTTTCGCTGAACGTCTGAATCTCCAACGACACTTAAATTTCTTAAAAACAATTTGTTTGTTTTTTTTATTCCTAACTAATATCACTAGTTAACGATTTTTGCAAAAAAGTTCCAGTCATATGAATAAGGACAGAGGAGGGTATGCTGCCGCCAATTAGTTTCACTTCTTCAGTGAAATCAGAAAATCTATCACAGGCTCAATACACGAAAGTTGAAATAAACGAAAGTGTAGAGCAAATATCCCAATATTAAGATGTAAAAATATTGTATGATATAAACTTTCAACTATATATATATATATATATATATATATATATATATATATATATATATATATTCCTGAAGCTCCTTTCAGTGAAACCTATGTAGTAAACTTTATCGTTTATTCTGTTCTAAAAATTTGTTCTGTGCAAATATCGAGCACTCTGAAGTATTAAATTATATTGCGACGAATTCTTTATTTTTTCTTTTCTTTTTATTCGAATTAATCACTTTCTTTTAACAATATATATATATATATATATATATATATATATATATATATATATATATATATATATATATATACAAATGATAAAAGTTTGCAAGAAGTACTTGATGCTAATTCAGCTGGGCAGGTATACACCCAAGAAAAATATCAAATTATGAACACCAAGTCCTTACTCTAAGTTTTATCTAGTGTGTATAATCATCAGATAGTAAAGTGAAAAATGGTCTGTCAATCGTAATCATATAGTAGTGTTAACTCACATCATTAAGATGAAAACACATGGATACTTACAAGGGAAAAATACACACACACACACACACACACACACACACACACACACACACACACACACACACACACACACACACACACATACCAAAAAGTCACATACGAAATGCTCTTTAGTCTTCATTTGTAATTGGTAAAAAAACACGATAATTTAAAATCAATTAGATTTCAATATTACCTTGATAAGATTTACTTAGGAAAACATTACGGATGGTTGAAAACTATCGCGAAGAATATTTCAGACAATTTCTATACAATCGCGAAATAAATATTCTTAGTCATGTGCGAAGAGAAGAGCAAATACTAAGTTAGACTAAGCGCATAAATACTACATTAATCAGAGGCAGAGGGACAAGTAATTACATTTTGATTCTGGACAGAACACACGGATATTCCGATCCTAGTTAGAAGTACCGATTCATGTATAAATTATACCGCCATTTTTTATGGATAATATACTTCTGAATAAATAAATCTATACCCCCTCCTAACAGCCATGGTATATTATTAGTATAAGGAGCTATTTGAAGCTTTGATCTTTTAATTCTTCTGAAGTTCAGAAAAAATACAGATCCATTCAATGATAGTTATTTGGATAAAAAAATCAGTTTGTTTCATGGGGCGGTAGGATTCTCTCTCTCTCTCTTTCTCTCTCTCTCTCTCTCTCTCTCTCACACACACACACACACACACACACACACACACACACACACACACATATATATATATATATATATATATATATATATATATTAAACTTGACAATGTCAGATCTAAAAAAGTTTTCAACAACTCACACAGTCACCTGACGTAAATTTTACAGGATGCCTGGATCAGTATAGATCATGAAATAAGGCCAGAAAAAAACATGTACAAAAGAATATTTGCTTTGTGTTTTGAATGCAGCCTTGTTAAGAAATTCAATGAGAGAAGACAGACCTGGTAAATTCGGTGTCCGAACAAAGTAGAAACTTTAAAATCCGTTTGTTTTGCAAGTCCACCTATGTTCAATTTATGTAATAAGATATTATTGGATTGTTAACGAAAGGTTTTTGTTTAAAAATGTTAAAAATGTATTTATTTACTTTTGATGTCATTCGATGTGAGAATATATAATTCATTATAGCAACGTTGATAGAGAAATTCCCTTTCCACATATGCATTTTTTTTCAATTTTTTATTTTTTATTTTGGTAGCAAAAGTTCGGTTTTTAATAACCGTGGTATGACAACATGTTGGACAACATTCAATCAATATAACTTTTCATCTAAACCACATTTTATCGAAATGACATTTCATCATGGTTTTCATCAAAACACCGAACAACATTTTTACTGAACGACATATCATAAAACAACATTTCCTAAAACTTTTCATTAAAACAACCTTTCATCAAAACGTTTAAGAAAAATGACTTTCCATCGATAGACGATAAAAGATCGGATATGTTTCATCGAAGCCGCTTTTAATATTAACGAATTTTCAACTAATGACATTTTATTGGAATGTCTTTGTATTGAAACGTCTTTTTATTGATTTATCAATTTATCTTTATCGAAACGACAATTATAGAATAGATTTAAGTATGAAATAATTATCGTATTGTCATGGTAATATAATTTAAACAACCATTAAATTATCTAAATTCTGTTATTTCTATAATGACATCTATGATTTTACACTTTATAAGATTTATTGTGGAAAGAATCAGTCTACCGAAGTTCGCTTTCTCTGTACGCGTTTAATAATAAGCCTAACCAGTTACATTTAAAATTGGTTAAATTGCTCAGCGAGAGATTCAACAAATAAAAAATAAAATGTTTAGGTTACAACAAGAAACTGAGCCTCAAAAGATCTGATCCTGTATTAAAATTGGTGACCATAACAACAGTTTGTTTTTTTGCTTTTACAACCACTAATATCTTTGACTAACATCATCCTTCATCTTAATTCTTTTTTTCTCTCTTTTTTTTTTTCGCAACTCACTCCAGTCGTTGTTGCTACGTTAATGAAAAAAATTCCTGCATCAGAAAGATGAGACACGCTGACATCTGAATTCTAGTTTTTTACAATATTGTGGAAACCTGCTTCTCCGTACCAGCTAACTGCTTTATCAACAAAACAACAAGAGGATAGAATTACAAAAGTTCAAATCTAGAAAAGCTACTAAGTATTCTTTTCTCAGATTTTTCGTTGTCAATTTTGTTAATGTTTTACACACTTGTATTATTAACAGTGTATTCTTTTGTTTATTTTTAGATGAAATTTTGTTAATCCCAATCAGTTTGATTTATGTTTTTTCTTGAAGTTTCCTGTTGTCCTATTTTCTGAGTTTCGTATAACAGACGCTCAAGGGGTGATCTGATAACTTCTTGAAAAAATCGCCATGAGATTTTTCCAAGGACGTTTTTTCTGATCAGGGTAAAAATAAGACTAAAAAAATCATATCGTTATGTTTACATCTACTACAAACAATGGTCACAAGACGACCATAAGTTACTAATCATCGTCGAGATAATAAGTTTAGTAAGTTCTCATATAACGTAATTCAGTGTTAAATTCTCAGATTTGGAGATTTTCATATTTTAAATAAAAAATCGGGTATAAAATCTAGATTTCCACAAAAAATAGGATATTTGAGATATATTGTCACCGTCCCACCTCCCGATATTTAAATCAAAGGTGACTCAAGAGTTCATGTTGATGATGATTTTCAAATTAGACATGATTTGATAAATATATAATTGAAATCCATGATCTCATTTCGGTTTTCCATAGAAACTAGCTTAAAATCTTTGTCTAAAGGTCGAGCTTTTCAACTTGATAATTACAAAATTTACTCTGGTACAGAAAGATACAACCAACATACTGAGAATATGTCCCCTGAATCTTCTAAATTAAATAGTCCTGTAATCTTCCCTTAGAAATCAACATTCGAAGATTTAGTTTTTATCAGAGATCGAATTGCAAATTACGCTACTATTTCAACCACAAAGCAGACAGATCTTCATTAAATCATATTTTAATTACTGATAAAATTCTTCTGTTTCACATTTAAGATTTGTTTTGTTTTGTTTTTTTTTGTTGTTGTTGTTTTTTCGAGGGTTTTTTTTTTTCGCGATATTGAAAGTATTTTGCATATACCCAGGTTTCTGATGTGCCATAACGTTTAATGTTCTTAAACGTCCAGTGACAACAAAAAGATATCGTAAATTAGTGGTCACCAACATGTGTTCGTATGCTAACATTTTTTCAAGATTAGTGGAAAAAAATGTGTTCTGATAAAGGTTTGTCAGTAAAGTTTGAAAAAGATGCTTTGTAAATATATTAAGCAAAATATGTAGATATTTTGCATAAAATATTTCGGTTTTAACTTAAATGTAATTTTGTGAACACCATTTCAACTCTGAAGGATAATTTGATAAAACAAATGCAAAAGCAATCAATTCGTTAAATCTTCAGACTGTCATTTGGTTAATATAAGATCTGATTCTTTATGAGATTGTTGCGAAGCCTTATCGGCACGTCGACCCCTCAAATGATTTATAAGGTTAAGCGTACGAGTAATGACAGCCAAAAGACAATGAAGGAAACAAGGGCGTGGTAACAATATAACAAAGATGACAATTTATTTGCCGTATTTACAAGGGTGTATGTAATGTTTGTGATAGATGGTTGGTATCGGTAGCTGGTATGGTCGAAGTCGTAGATAGGTGCAGTTAGACGTTCGATGCGAGTAGATGATGTTGGTTGAGTCGTAGAGGTGCAGTTAGACGTTCGATGCGAGTAGCTGATGTTGGTTGAGTCGAAGACGTGCAGCTAGACGTTCGATGAGAGTAGCTGATGTTGGTTGAGTAGTAGAGGTGCAGCTAGACGTTCGATGCGAGTAGCTGATGTTGGTTGAGTCGAAGAGGTACAGTTAGACGTTCGATGCGAGTAGCTGATGTTGGTTGAGTCGTAGAGGTGCAGTTAGACGTTCGATGCGATTAGCTGATGTTGGTTGAGTCGAAGAGGTGCAGTTAGACGTTCGATGCGAGTAGCTGATGTTGGTTGAGTCGAAGAGGTGCAGTTAGACGTTCGATGCGATTAGCTGATGTTGGTTGAGTCGTAGAGGTGCAGTTAGACGTTCGATGCGATTAGCTGATGTTGGTTGAGTCGAAGAGGTGCAGTTAGACGTTCGATGCGAGTAGCTGATGTTGGTTGAGTCGTAGAGGTGCAGTTAGACGTTCGATGTTTACATTTATTACAAACAATGGTCACAAGACGACCATAAGTTACTAATCATCGTCGAGATAATAAGTTTAGTAAGTTCTCATATAACGTAATTCAGTGTTAAATTCTC
This sequence comes from Sepioteuthis lessoniana, assembly GCA_963585895.1. Lineage (NCBI taxonomy): Eukaryota > Metazoa > Mollusca > Cephalopoda > Myopsida > Loliginidae > Sepioteuthis > Sepioteuthis lessoniana. The sequence goes on from OY757918.1 coordinate 60,402,903, forward strand.
AGATTTGGAGATTTTCATATTTCAAATAAAACATCGTTGGTTGAGTAGCTGATGTTGGTTGAGTCGAAGAGGTGCACTTTGACGTTCGATGCGAGTAGCTGATGTTGGTTGAGTCTAAGAGGTGCAGTTAGACGTTTGATGCGAGTAGCTGATGTTGGTTGAGTCGTAGAGGTGCAGCTCGACGTTCGATGCGGGTAGCTGATGTTGATCGGGGTCGAAGTTGATAGTACCAAAATGGTCGTGCCTTTGCTATGCTAAGGCACTCGAACGGTCGAGTGAATCGACAGCTAAAGCTAACCCGTGTTTTAACGCTGTGCAGCCGTGCAAACGGGCAAGGGAGCCGATAGCTAAAGCTAATCCGTGTTTTAGCGCTGCGCAGCTAAGCGGACGAACGGATAACGGAACCGACCGAATGATTAAGACCAGATGGTCTTAGAGTCCTCTTCGTGTGTGCCGCCTGGCCGTCTGCTTCGAGTAAGGAGTGTCAGAGATACTCCAACACGCAGAAAGGGATCTCTAATGCCCCTTAAAAGGACATTTTGGCATATCTAGGTGATTGGAAGCGAATTCGACCACGAGATGTGGGATTCAGTTTCGGAAGCAAGGCGAAGGCGACCACGAGATGTAGGATTCAGCCTTGAGAGCTTCGCCGTAAAAAGCTAGCCCTAGACCGTCGAAAAAGCCTTGTTGATATCCAGCAGTAACAGCGAGTGGAACAGGTCTGCCTAAGCATAAAGTTCATCTTTTAAAAAATAGGAGTGGAAGTACAGTTCTTCTTTAGCTAGGGATAGTCTTCGGATGATAATCCACTTTATTTTGATAGTGTTACTTTTGACAAAGGAGCCCTATTAATTGTGTAAATGTCGTTTATTCCCTTTTTTCTTTTAGTTGTAGTGGCAGGTCAGCATTATATAAGGTTTTATATCCGGTCGTAGCCGGATGTAATGTTTAAGGTTTGAGTGATCCGGTTTGTTTACGTTTTTAGGCAGGTTCACGACAAAATTCCAAAGGATTCTTTATAAATCTGTTATTCTTTCAGCAAATTCGGTGATTGTTACATGGCGATTTTTCCTAAACGTTATCAGATGATTTACTTTTGAAAATGTGTCGGTGAAAAGGTACAATTTACCAACCCCTCCGCTCGGGCAGGATATGACACAAGGTCAATTTTTAAGCGGAGTTTAACAGGTTTGAATTCAGAGTTTTCCTTCTCCTAGACTAGTTGCCTCACCAAGGCTGAAGAACCTAGCCCGTCCTACTATTTACCCATAGCTGGAGGGAGAATAAGGGGGTTCATACCTTTCCCAAGGGTATTTGCCCGAAAGTGAACGTAATAGCGCGACTGGAGTACGAACTCGCGTACTACGATTCCGCAGTGCATCGCTTTAACCATTACACCACGAGGACACCCCTCAAGGTACCTCAAGTTATATTCTGTCTTAGTCGATTTTGGATTTTGTTATTAAAATCATGATTCCCATTCTAAGACTTGTCCTGTCCTGGTGTTGTAGGAATATATATATATATATGTGTGTGTGTGTGTGTGTGTGTGTGTATTACATATACATATATATATATATATATATATATATATATATATATATATATATTATATATATATATATATATAGTCGACGAGCCGAGTTCAGATCGTGGATGAGGCTGTTCGTTCTTCACTTCACGCTAATGCCTTTGTGAAAGGTTTGAATCCATCTCTTGTCTTACCAGCCATGGCTAAAATATTAGGCCAGATCTCTATACTTGACAGGGAAATTGGTTTTGGAGAAGGAAAACAATGAATTCAGAACTTGATAAGAATTGTTCAGAATAATCTGTGGCACATTGATGCACCATACTTCTTTTATTAACTAATCCAAAAAGTCTGACTGGTTGTACACTTCAGCACTAAAAACAAATCATGTGTCGGTCGTCCAACTGACAACAATTTTAACTGAACTGTTGAACCTTCATACATTGAGATCGACGGGAAAGTCCATTAAATACACACACACACACATACACACACATGTGCGCGCGCACACACACACACACACACATATATAAATTTTTCAATTTTTTATACTATCGTTCAAAAAATATTGAAATTGGCTGGATAATTTTTTTTATTGGTACAGATACATCGAGACTTTATCTAGACAAGATATAATCATTTCATTATATAAGAAATTCAGTTGTGCACATGTTTTTATTTAAAAGTTAAATTCTGAATTAAAACAATAAAGATTCAGTCACAGTACTTTTTGATCACGTTTCATTAACCATTTTAAAACTCTCTGTCTCTTCTCTCGGCTGTTTGAATTGTTTTTAGTTGATCATCAAAGCAAATATGAATAAAGGCGATTTTGTATTCTACTCATTAGTCTAACCTGAGACCTGATTTTTCACAAACCACAAAACTGGTCAGCAATTTGGTATCAACGTTCTATCCAACACTCTCCATTCACCGGACGTGTATTCTACTGATTATTATTTCTTCCAGCCTTTGGATACATATACACACCATGTGTAAACCAATCTGGAGAAATTAAAAAAACCCTTCAGACAGTCGTCTCGTGTGATTCCATTTTTTTTTGTGATAGAAAATATTAATTACTGGATTACTGATAACAGTCTATTGAATCTCATGATACTTATTTTCATGAATAAAACTGTGTTTCAAGTGAAACGGTAATTTATTTTGTTCCGGCAAGACAATTCTTGATTTACCACTTCTAAAGAAATAGAAATATTCGTACAATTTTTCGACAACATTCTATCTCAGATCTTGAATTGTTTCAACCAGAAAATCTGGACTATTTGATGGGTAATAATTGTATTCGTGATTGAAAAGTAACGCTCCAAAAAGTCAGTAAATGTCTAATTAAACGCGAAATTGTATTATTTTCTTTTTTAATCTCTCTTCTTTTTTTTCCATAATGGTGATCTTCAAAATTGAAATTTTAAATAACTTTAAATTGTTACAACGAGAAAAATCTTTCTGTATCTAAAATAAAAAGAAGCAAGAAGCACGATCAGAAAAAACAAAAGGAAATGGTGAAAAAAAAGCCAAACAAAAAAATAAAATCGATTGCACTCATATTACTAATGGTCAAGAGGAATTATACGCTTAGATTTCCAATGTTGATTCTTAGATTTAAAAAAAAAAGCTTTTCTTTACATCCATATAACCTATTGCAAAAGTTATATATACCAACCTGCGTACTTGTCTCACGAAATTGATATCTTAATGTTGGCACATAGACTCTGGCACAGTTATGAAAAATCTCCCAAAGACAGTACTCATTGCATACTTTAAATCTGCCAGTTAACTGTTAGGTTTGATTTCAAAATCAAAACTCAACAACAAAGAGCTGATTTTTCGGTATTTATATGACTCCTGTGAGGACGTAGCAAGAAGCGCCACACGTGACCAAATGTGTCATTAATTAACTCACTGAAATATATAATTTTTCGGGGCTCATTTCTGACTCCAGGATGTTATACATAGGCAAATTAATCTCAGTCAGCTGTAAGAACCACAATCCCATGACGGATGTATGTCAGCAAGGTCAATATCTCTTCCTAACACGAAACATGAAGCGAATTACTTGAACCAGATACACCAGTAACTTTAATAGCACACTCATACCGACCGAGTGGATTTAAGCATTAATCTAAATGCGAAAGATGCTATGGGCCGTTTTGAATAGATACTCGAAGTAGCACTCTACAAAACAGCAACTGAATGGCCATATATCAAGCCATCCAACTGAGACAAGCAAGATTTACTTGGCACTGCTGGAGAAGTAAGGACAAGCACATAAGCGACATTCTTCAATAGACTCCAATACATGAACACCAGACACTGGATGCTGTCTAGAAGAATCACCAAGAACGATGGCTGGTAGGGACGGACAGTGAGAGAGAGAGAGAGAGAGAGAGAGAGAGAGAGTCGAAGGAATCCGTGGAGTCAGCACACCTTGTTGATGGTGATGATAATGATGATGATTATTTGTACTTGTGTTAGATAAACGATTGATTAAATCTTTTATTTGATGTATAGTGTATATAGTTCTATACCTTTTCCAGTTCAAAATGGGAATAGTTCATTTCAAAATGGGAATAGTTCAGTTCAAAATGGAAAAACTATTATATGTATAAATATAAAAAATATTTTATAAATTATTTTAGCAATAAAATTGTTATCATTTTATAATATAAATTTATTAGAACATTTATTAGAACACAACATCTAATGCTACAGCGGCAGGAATTTTAGATTGAATTCCAGCTATGAAACGATTGCATACTTCTGGTGTAACCCTTCCCAATTCTTCCTCAATTAATAAAGTCAAAGCTCTTGCCCTTTGTTCAGTAATTGACAAGCCATCTCTTCTCTCCATTGCAAGAATACTCAATTTTAGCAGCCAATTCCTGCTTAACGTAAGCTTTGATTAAAGACTATACTTGTTCAATCGGATTAAACATTGGACTGTATGGTCCCAACCTAAACACTTCACATCCTAGAAATTCTTCTTCACTAAAAACTTCTTCAATGTTTGAGTGACATGAGGCATTGTCAACAACCATCACAACTGGACCCCCATATTGTCTCTTTGCAGCTCTCAAACATTCCCGCATCCAAGACTGTGTGCTTTCCTTTCGAAAAGATCCTCTTTGAATTTCATGGTACACGAGGCCATGGGGACCAATACATCCAATAACGTGAATATTGGCACCCTGAGTACCGGCTGAAACTACGTTACATCGCCTACCCTTTAGAGAACGCCCATCTCTCCTGGAAATATGAAGATTAAAGCTCGTTTCATCCATGAATAAAATGGGATTTCCAGTTGATTGGTAATTCAATAATTTTGAACAAAATAAACTACGTTTATTTTTATTCTCAATTGAATTTGCCCTCTCGGGCACAAATCTTACAGCTTTAAGCGTATAAGTCATCATATCTAGATGCTTCGCTACTGGAGATTTGGACAATTTAAACCCAAACTGGGCTTCAATCCTTTCACTGATCACCTTTAATGTGATCCTAGAATTTTCATCCACTAGTGCTTGAATAAAATCCAAATGCACCTGTTTGACCTTACAATTTCTAGGCCCTCCTCTTGTATCAGGTTGATTTCCCTTACTAATCCAGCGATAGAGGGTGATTTTCGGAATAGAAAGATTTTCCGCTAGGGCTTTCCAATTTCCATCCATCTCATATACCTCCAAGATACGTGCTTTCGCACTTCTCCTGTTATCGTGGTTTTCAGTTGACCTAACCATTAGGCTAAAAAAAATTAACAAATCAATACCTTGTAGCACCAAAGATATTTGTAAATTTAATTTTTTTTATTTTAAATTTCTTATTTTGAAATGAACTATTCCCATTTTGAAATGAACTATTCCCATTTTGAAATGAACTATTCCCATTTTGAACTGAACTACTCCCATTTTGAAATGAACTATTCCCATTTTGAACTGGAAAAGGTATAAAAGATTCAGACAATTTTCACGAAAGCAGAAACCGTTAATGTCAAATAAGTTTAACTGAGTGTTCATGATCTCGAGATCAATTTGAGAACTAGGCTGTGATTGGATAATCTCAGTCATGTAACAGAGAGGTTCTAGAAGTTACATACCAACTTTAAATTGGTTGTGAGCCGTCAAATTCAGCAGACTATGTTCTCATAGTTACTGGTTGTCATGTTATCGTGAATGAATAAAGAATCTGCGCACAGAAAAGGTTTTTGTTATTCAATCTAGCAAAGAAGATCGAACAGCGTAGAGTCGTGGTGAAAGATGGAGGCAAGACGGCCACCGGCCGGACAAGTAAAAAGAAAGAGAAAATGGCAATACAACACTTAATTCGCAGTTTGTATCTTCATATGTTATCTTTGTTAATGATATTAACATTGTTCAAAATAAGTCATTTCTTTTAAATTGATCACGGAGTCGAGGATGACCCCTGAAGCTATTATTCAATTAAATATTAACTTTAGGCCTCCGACATTTTATATTTAACAAGTGTTCATCAGTCCGTACAGCGAAAATTCCACCATTTTTGTCATAAATTCAAGTAGGCTTTAAGGAATTGGTGGAGTCATACCTCGAAAGATTCTAAACAATTCATGTACAACCAACTCTGACTGATTTTTAGGTGGAAAGATATAATGCTAAACTTGACCCTTACTTTGTGTCTGTTACGTTAGCTGAGCCTAATCTTTATCTTTTCATTCAACCATATAAAATTGACATCTAACGGAAAACCTATTCAAAAACAAAGTTATGATCTCTTCTCCGTAATAGTTTTTCCGGTAACTTGAAAAAAATGCGTTACAATGTTTACATTTCAAGTACGAGCAATGGTTATAAACGTTAACCTCTCCATAACGTTTACCACCTCATAAATTCTCACAAAACTTATTTCAATGCTACTAACTTAAAATCTCATCCTTTTGATGGGTTTTCAACTAGTTTATTGAAAATAATGTACTCAGAAAACGTATTATATAATGAGAAACAGTCAGATTTTAAAATAATCAGATTCTTTATAAATATTAATCCATAAGTATAAATACTAATCCATAATTATGCCAGAGCTACCCAGTCTGAATCACGACACTGAACAGCATTCGGTTGTGTGGTTCTGGTTCTGAAGCTCTAAGGAGTGTGAAGTCATTCGTTGCCATTACTCCTAGCTCCACTCTAACACAGAGTCTTATCTATGAGTCAAGCATAACTGAAATCATAGAATTGTGCAGACGAATAATGATGATTATTATTTGATTATCAAAGTTATTTAAAAACCGTATAATTACTGGCATATATTTAGTATTTGAAAGGACTACTTGAAATCATATAACCATGTGCAAAATTATGTGTTTTAAGAATAGATACTTGAAGATATAATCGTTTACAAATGATTATTATTAGATCATTGTATAGTTCAAAGATGGAAAGAACTATAGCCACCAAATATTCTGCATTTACACCTAGGATGCCGGTACATGATTTTAGCATATTAGTTTAAATAACTACAAACGTTTTAAAGTTTTAATGAAAAGCTTTGTGCTTGAAAAAAGACTGACTTTGACATTAAATTACTCTGCAAAGGTTGATATATAGTAAAACCAACCAATCAAACCAATCCGATAAAACTGAAAAACAAAAACGCTTTACAATATATATACAGGATGCGGAAGAAAATATGGAATAATTTTTAAAACGTTTTTTGTCTGATTTGTCCAGTTTTTGAAAAAATGCGATAAATCTAAAATTTCATGATTAGTTCTATTAGTCAAGCACTTTTTTAAAATAAAAATTCAGCCCAATATGAGTGAGCGAGAAAAGAAATGACAAAGAATCTATGACCTGCTTAACCACGAAATCAAGCTAAAGTTTACAAATCAAAGAAAAAAAAATTACAGAAAAAGAGCTTTTCACGAAAAAGTGGGGGGAGTGGGGGATTGAACCAAAAACGAAAAGAAGGCTTTTTAACAGCTCTCGCTACGGCAATTGAGAAGGACCCCACAACGTCAATAAGAAAGCACGCTAATGAATTGAAAGTCCACGAGAAAACTGTGAGGACAGCAATTAAACAAGATTCAAGCCCAGATCTTAATCCCCTTGATTATGCTATATACGACGTTTTAGAATATAAAACAAATGCAACTTCCCATCCAAAGATTTGTTCGTTTAAGACTGCTATGAAGGAGGAATGGTAAAAATATCTGAGGAGTTTATTTTGAAGGTATACAAATCTTTTTGAAGGCGTGTTGATACAATAATTGAAAAAAATCGTGGCCATATTGAGTAAATTTACTTTTTTGTGCCTATCTGCTAATTTCGTTGTTTATCTTTTAAAATTAAAATTAATCTTGTTTTATAAAAGAGTCGTTTATTATCATACTAGAATGCTTTCGCAACCTGTATATATATATCATCAACATCATCATCATGTCCTGCTGTTAACACGGATTTCCCTAACTCTCTCTCTCTCTCTCTCTCTCTCTCTCTCTCTCTCTCTCTCTCTCTCTCTCTCTCTACATCCGTCTCTATCATCCATTGCTTCTAGCAGGTCTTTCAGGCTACACCCAGTATCCATACAGAGCTGTTGTTGATAAATTCTAGCTGGTCGTCCTTCTCTTGCGCGTCCGTGTGAAGGGGTCCTTAGGAGAACGTCGCTTATGAGTTCGCCCTTGCTTCCCCAGCAGTGACTTTCATGTCTTGTTCGTCTAATTTGGATGGTCTTCGAGATGGGTGGTAGGTGGGCGTACAGTTGCTGTTTTGTGGGATGTTGCTTCCAGGATTTGCTTAATGGTAGTTCGTAGCAACCTTGTGCAATTGCCGTCATGCTTTTTCTCTATAAGCCTAGTCAGCGTCCAAGCAGTGCATCCTTACTATAGTATGGACACGACCGCTGAAGTGATTTTAGAAGTGATAAAACTTATATGTTATGCAAAACCATTAAGAACTATCTAGAAACAATTTCAGTATTCATTTTTACATCTACAAAATGATTTTCAGTTTATAACTGCAATGGGCCATCCTAGCATTAGAAATCGTTACATTCAAGGAAATACTGTATAGACGATGCGGAATGTGACAAAAGGTCCTTTTTATTTGGAGACCCGACAAGAGGCAAGCTTCTGGATACCACCCCAGAAGTAATTCAGCGCCATCACGTAAACCCATTCTTTATCTCTTTTAGAGGAGGCAGCATATACTTCTTCGTGGAAGAAAGATCCCTGAAGTTGAGTAGTTTTTATTTTTAGATCATCCAGCACGAATCCCAGGTGAATTAAACTGCTGGGTTAATCTGTAGAATATTATAAATGTTTTATGGCGATAGATCATTCCTTTCTGAGTCGGGCCGAGAACTTTACAATATTCCTTCATATTCTACATTGGTACTATAGAGTTCAGTGTTCCAGTCCAGATAAAAGTCACGATTTCAAATGAAAACTTTTCAGCTAAACAAGCATACTCAAATTGAATTATTGGCGTAATACAATAATTCTACTTCCACATTTTTGTGACGAAGTTTTGTAAATATCGAAATTTGCTGCGTTGATTTCCTAAAATTCCTTAATTCTGAAATGTAATTTTTTTTAATTGGATTGTTACAGGTAAGACAATGCATTTAGTCTAGATCAGTAATTTTTTAAATATCAATTGATTTGGAACAATTATAAAAAGTTATTTATAGTTTGAGAAATCCAAATTCCTCGGGTCAGCAGTCCTTGAATCAATCAGGAAAAAGAGGGGATCAATTCGAAGGCCTAGAATACTGCAATAGGGAGAAAAAGAAATGTGTCACAAAAGCGATCAGTACCAAGCCAGTTTACAATCCTCAACCTCCTTGGTGACGTCACTGATTTAATCAACTTACTCCCCACTCTATACCTGGAATCTCTGCCGGTCGTATTCCAAGACACTTGTCACCTCGGAACAGAAAAATGTTATGCCATCCGGTTTCTTATCCCATCAATCCGATCCCCTAATTCGAGTTGCGAGAGGAATAAAAATTGCAATATGAATTAGAGATAATAAAAGCGTCTTGAGATTAAATTATGTATTATCACAAATGTATAGAATATCTGATAAAGTTGATGCTTTTTAGATCAGCAACTTGGGGTAAATTTACCTCACTGAAAAATATTCTTGGTTGTAAGGAGAACATTTATGAGGAATGTGCTCAATTCAATAAATATGCTAGATTTTAGGTTTTAAATTGCAACGACCAACATAGAAAAGTTAACAAAATTATCCGAATGCTAGTCGCTATATAAAATACAAATCTACCTAAATTACTTAAGAGACTTTATCTCTGCCTAGCCCAAGAATTTATTTAAGTGAACTTCGAGTAGACCACCGCTTTCTCCCCCTAGAGATGATTATCTTTCCTGTTTCAACTTGAATTTTTTCTATTGAGTCTACGGCAGCATTTACCGAATCTACTGACTCGGCCGACTGCTTCTCTTGAGTCGGCCAAAAAGTCCAATAATTCCGCTTCCAGACCTTAGACTCAATTTTCATTTAAAGGAGACAGCATACCAAAACTACAATTAGCCTGCAGTAGGCTTATTGTTTCAACAAGTAACAAAAAAAAAACGTGCAAGGAAAAGAGGTTTACCCTAAGCCACTGCTAGGTTTTTTACTAAAAAAAAACCTTGCTTAAGAAACCTTGCTTAAGAAAAACTGCCTAAAGTCGAAGGTGAATAACCAAGTGCTTACAAGCTAAAAAAAGCAAAAAAGAGAGGAACAGATCCTTAGTGGGTCTCACTGAAATAACAGTAGGGACGGGGAACAACGACCAAACTTCAAAACAGCCAATCATATTCGAGCAGACATTAAACTGCCGAATTTACAAATTCCAACACGTTTCAGCACAAAGCGACAACTCCACCTAGTGATAGGGGTTCTTAGGGAGATTATTACGAATGATTTCGATTCGAACTGAGTGTTGCATACTTCTAGTTAAGTGTCAAACTAAGCTATGCTTTGTAATGATAACTAAACACTCTGATAAGAAAAATTATATGTATGTATGTGAGTATGTATGCATGTATGTATTGGGCTATCTATGTAAATACACCTTAACATTCTATTCACCATCAATTTTAAAGCATGAAACTGGCTTTGTGGAATCTAACGAACATTTATCATTCTCTACAACTTCCCTTGACTTTGGGACACCACATCGTAATAGAATGATTTGTAATTTAGTCTTGTCGTTCAATTGTTACTGAATAGTCAGCTTGAACCTAAATGTTCCTTACTTGCGACCGTCTGCCAAATCTTAGCAATGCTGAATGTTAAGCCAATCCAATTTAAAGTTAACAAACGAAGCTAACAAAGCATTATTTTTTAAATTGATTCTCACTGGGTGCTCCATACTTCTGACTAAGTTAAGTTTATCTATTTTTTACGGCATGACAATCCGTCTAGGGTTTCTTTATGCCTAGAATTTAGGGAATGGCTGTCATTTTGTGTGTGTGTGTGTGTGTGTGTACTTGATTTTTCGGAGTTTTTTTTTTTTGTCCACGCTTATACAATATTACGTATTCCTATTTAGTACAAACAATTTGCTCCATTATATGGCTTAAAATCCTCCCATCTAATATAAAATATTATGTAGTTTCAAATTATTATTTCTATTTAATATTAGTCATTTATTTGCACACAGTTATATGTTTTCAAGTAAGTAATAATTATCGTCCTTACTAAATGATTACAGCTCTAACTATTTTTAATAAAAATATTTTGCAGTCATACAGTATCAAGTACTTCCATTGAATACTAATCATTTTAAAACAGATAATAATACATGCTATGGATCTGTTTGATCCATAGAAGGTATTATCACTCCCGATCAGAGAAGACCTGGAAGTAATATCAATGAAGTGGTATTCCACACTCCCCAGATCTCCGGAGCTTAGTGTCATCCCGGAAAGGATAGGTCTGATATATTTTTGTAATCGTATTCATAAAAAAAAACATCTGATTGCAGTTAAGTCAACTCGTTAAGAAAACAAAAAAAAACAAAAAAACATATAACTGTACTTGGTCAAATGTTTTCAAGTGTTGCTATTTAACACTATTCAACATTACACAGTTAAATGGTTTCAAGTTTAGAAAATGAATACATATTTCTTTTTGACAGGACAGGACGCTAATCTTTAAGCAAAATGTTGATATTAACTAGCGAGTAACAATTTTTAAGGTGGAAATTCAAACATAATGGCGAACACAAATAGCGACCCTAGGCTGCAAAAACTAATTCGATGAGTTAATGATTTTTAAACTAAAAATCAATGGTCGGTCTATACACATCTATTTACCTAACTCCTCTGCCACGGGCAGGTTATGACACAAGGTCACTTTTTGAACAGAGTAAATATTTATTAAGCTTAGCGTAGTTTTGGCACAAAGTCGCAGATATGGAACAACCAGTGAGAATCGAATTCACTAATAATGATATGCTAATATAGTTTGATAACATTATACTATGTGAGTTGCCAAAAGTATACATTTACTCCATTCTTTGATCACGAACAAGATACGACAAAAGGTAAGTTTTTAAGTGGATTACGACTGGTTTAAATTCAGAGTTTTCTTATTCTATACCAGTCGCCATACCAAGGATAAAGAACTCAGTCTGACCGACCATTTACCTTTAGCTGGTTGAAGAATAGTTTGATTCATATCTTTCCCAAGTACATTAGCGATATGGGAAATGCAAGCAGCCTCGTACATGATTTGAACACGAATCGTCAGGTTCATTTCCCACGCCTAGAAGTGTTACGTCACAAGTATATACTGTCGTCGAGTGTTTGTTTGCTTAGCCATGTTAAATTTCAATCTGTTTTAGGAAAAGAGGTTACTCTAAATGAGTGAGCAGGTCAAAAGTGTAAAGTAAACGTTGGAAGATTCAGAGATAGATATTATATAAAATTGTATATACAAACACTCGTATATACGTATGCACATATTCTCGTATATGCATTTGCGCATATTGGGAAAGAAATGAGTTTGAAATCAATCAAATGAAAGAGGCTTTTAAACATTCATGTTAATCCTTTATCCATCCTATTTTTATAAGTGTTTAATTTACGACTACGGTTTTCGAATTTAGGTGGGTGTGCTTTTTTCCGTTTGCAACTGCATAACTCACAAAGTGTTTCTTTCCTCTCAGACTATTAATTTTTATCTTAGAGCAAATGTCAAGGCTAGTCATAATTTCCGGTTATCCATTACTCACGAATCAGGACATTTTTACTTCTTCTATTTTTTAAACTCTACAACTAAAATATAATTGGACGCTTCGTATGGTGTAATTGTTAGCGGATTAGGCTATCGAACCAGGGCTCATGAGTTCGATTCTCAATGAGTACACATTAATCCTAGTCTGATGGTCAACAAAACTAAGTTTAGTGAACGGTTATAACTAAAATATATTTTGGGGTCTCGCTTGGTGTAATGGTTAGCGAGCGAGACTAACAGACCATTGTTAGTGGGTTCGATACGCAATGGATGCCCATTACTTCTGGCCCGACGACTGGGAACCTTGCGTGGTGTAATTTAGAGAAAGAGGGGAATCTCAAAAGTGTAACGTACACGTTAGGAGATTCAGAGATAGATATGATATAAATTTATATATACATATGCACCAATTGGGAAATAAATAAATTTGAAGTCACAGTTTGTTTCATCGACTGTGGATTTAAAAAGGTTATTTCATTGAGTTAATACTGGTTTTTGGTTTTGCCTTTCGTTGGTATATCATCACGGCTACCACAAAATAGATTTAGTTGTAGCAGGACTCGAAGTGAAGTATTTATAGGTATTACTACACTAAGAGGTTTACACGCATCTTTGTGCGTAGTTCCCATCGTAGAGTAAAGAGGCACGCGAAAAAAAAACCACGTATCTGACCGGAAGTCAGTATACACATTACTTGGCCTCCTATGTGTGTGGAGGCTAGTATTCATTACACTCTACTACCACGTCTATATCCATGATTCTGTTACACTCACAGTTTGCATAGGATCAAGCAAGATAATCATTTAATTATTATTATTTGTTGCTTGAAACTATATGATTGCTTTAAAAACGACTGACTTTGGTATTAAGTAACCCGACAAGGTATATGCTATACCATAAAACCAACCATCCCACCCACAAGTTTTCATATGCCGTAAAACCAACCCACCAACCTATTGAAAATTGATAAAATATTTGATTGTTTTCAATAAAACTTTCTTGGATTTAATACAGAAGAAAAAAGAGAAAAGACGCTTAATATTGTCGGAAGTGCGAATATGCCACTGTGCTTGGAAAATATGACCATATAAATGCTACCTCTGTTCTGTCGATTTACAAAACCAAAGACTGACTCTGTGATCATATGGGATACAAATTTCTTCTAGTCTTAAAATAAGCAATAAAAACATACTTAAGAACATTCTAGAAATTTAGGATCAAACCCGCATTAGCAATTAAATTACATTTTTATATTTTTCAACCAATCAGCTAAAAACATGGAATAGAACATTCTAGAAAATTAGGATCGGAAGTGAACTAACAGAAAACATTTAGGCTCGAAAATAAAATAGTAAAATACAAATCTGATTGGTCAATAAATGTCTACGCGCCAGGATTTTAGGGCGATTCTTTGATCCACCTGTAGGATATAAATAACACAGAGTTAGGAAGCCAGACACCAAAGACACAAGCTTACACACAAACGAAGACACGGACGAACACAAGCCACTAAGCCAGTGGCCGATACTATGTCCAACCAATTCCTTTCCTTCCTCAACTAAAGTTCATGACCTCTTTTCAAATGGCCGAGAATTATATTCAAAAGGAAAACCCGACAAACTTTCTTTCATCCACGAGACACGATGTCGCCACAATCATAAAACCCGCTATAAACTTAATGTAAGTAAGAACGACTTATTTACGGACTTTGATAACATGAACATACACACATCTTTCAACAAATTTATTCTCTTCTTCAAACTTTATTTTCCAAAAGGCCATTTACACATCATGTATTTTGTTTTTCATATTCTGTTATATACATATTAAATTGTTTGTTATGTAATGTTTTGTGTTGTATTTGTGGTGGGAATAATTTAGAGAGCAATCTACTGAAATAACCAAATTACATAATCCCCCCACAAATTGGTGACCTTCCGACGGGTGAAAGCACGCAACCACACATAAAAACACAAAAACAAAAACAGCTCTCATTTTAAAAAACAGCACAAAAAATTATTACAACGCGTAAAAATGGAAAACAGCGACATTGAACCCACAACAGAAGCAATATCAGCCAGCATTCCCAGCTACAACCCAACTAACATACCAGTATGGTTTTCGCAGCTAAATGCACTTTTTAGCGCTAAAAAAATTACATCGCAAACCTCAAAGTATGCATACGTCGTGGAAAAACTTCCCACCGACGTGGCGGCAGAAGTGGTCGATTTGCTAGACCATATGCCTGAAGACAAACCATATGATACGCTAAAGAATGCCATTATTAAACGTATGGGTACATCTGATGGAAAAAAGTTACATGATCTATTTTACAATTTGACTCTTGGACATATGACACCCTCACAACTCTTGAGAAAAATAAAATCTCTGTTAGGAAGCAACACCATGTCCGAGACAGTGTTTAAAAAACTATGGACGGACAAACTCCACACTCATACAACACAGATACTTGCATCACTCCCTGAAGATTTAGACTTGGAGAGAGTATCGGAAATAGCTGATAGATTTACGAAAATAACCAAAACCAGAACGTTTACGCCACATCATACAACTCAACAAATGACGCAACACCAAGGAATACACCAACGCCAACAAACACAACATCACAAACAACCACGCCAGACATGTTAACTGAGCTGCTACAGGGCATGGAAAATTTATCCCTGCAAGTCCAAAATTTGGTGAAGCTCAAAGCATCCCAACATTCCCGTCCTGACAGAACCTCCTCACAGAACAGAAGACGAAATAGGTCGAACTCACCTCCCAGAAGGCGACGCACCTTTGATACCTGTTGGTATCATTTCAAATTTGGATGTGAGGCAAGGAAATGCATAAAACCATGCAACTTCCATTCGACCACACCTACATCAACACAGAATCAGGGAAACGGTTACACCGGCAGCAAGTGAAGACGACATTAGCTGCTGGTTTAAAACAAGGAAGTCGTCTATTTTACATTCGGGACAAAAATACCGGATATTTATTTTTAGTCGACACCGGCGCATAAATAAGCGTTATTCCACCGGATCCCAAGAAAAAATACCAACTATCTTCATTCACACTGCAAGCGGCAAATGGGTCAAGAATTGAAACCTACGGAGAGATAGCACTAACGCTCAATTTGGGTTTACGTCGATCTTTTCCGTGGATTTTCACCATAGCCCAAGTCAAAACACCTATTCTTGGAGCTGATTTTTTTGTCCCATTTTAACGTTTCTGTGAACATGGCTACGCGATCTCTCGTCCATTGCAACACCGAACTGACGGCTAAGGGAATCACCTCAATCTACCGGTCAACTGGAATTTGTGCGGCAATACCAGATGCAAATGGATTACAAGAGTTGATCACTAAATTTCCAACACTCACTACGCCCTTTAAACATACGCCCGAAAAAAACATTTCCTTACAACCTACAACAACATTTGTCAAAAATTTTAAACAGAAAATGAACGATTTAGTTTACACACCCACAAGAACACAAACAAAAGAACTTTACACACCAAAAGACCTTCACGACTGTAAATACGTTTTTATTCGAAATGATGCAGTCAAAAAACCCTTATGTCCTACTTACTCCGGATCTTTCCAGGTAGTTGAACGACACCCCAAATATTTTAAGCTTGCCATAAAAGGCAAATTTGATACTGTCTCCATAGACAGACTAAAACCGGCGTACTTGGACTTACCAATAACGGAAAGTATGACCGAACAATCTACACCTACAAAAACCACATTATCCAAACCAACCTCCACACCGACAAATACACCTGCAAACATCACCACAAAATCTGGAAGAAAGGTACATTGGCCGAAACATTTTAAGACTTATATTACATATTAATAAATACTTTCAATATTTATCAATCTGCGAGGGGGTATATGGGATACAAATTTTTTCTAGTCTTAAAATAAGCAATAAAAACATAATTAAGAACATTCTAGAAATTTAGGATCAAACCCGCATTAGCAATTAAATTACATTTTTATATTTTTCAACCAATCAGCTAAAAACATGGAATAGAACATTCTAGAAAATTAGGATCGGAAGTGAACTAACAGAAAACATTTAGGCTCGAAAATAAAATAGTAAAATACAAATCTGATTGGTCAATAAATGTCTACGCGCCAGGATTTTAGGGCGATTCTTTGATCCACCTGTAGGATATAAATAACACAGAGTTAGGAAGCCAGACACCAAAGACACAAGCTTACACACAAACGAAGACACGGACGAACACAAGCCACTAAGCCAGTGGCTGATACTATGTCCAACCAATTCCTTTCCTTCCTCAACTAAAGTTCATGACCTCTTTTCAAATGGCCGAGAATTATATTCAAAAGGAAAACCCGACAAACTTTCTTTCATCCACGAGACACGATGTCGCCACAATCATAAAACCCGCTATAAACTTAATGTAAGTAAGAACGACTTATTTACGGACTTTGATAACATGAACATACACACATCTTTCAACAAATTTATTCTCTTCTTCAAACTTTATTTTCCAAAAGGCCATTTACACATCATGTATTTTGTTTTTCATATTCTGTTATATACATATTAAATTGTTTGTTATGTAATGTTTTGTGTTGTATTTGTGGTGGGAATAATTTAGAGAGCAATCTACTGAAATAACCAAATTACATAATCCCCCCACAATTAGTAAGAATAAAAGAAGCAGACGCCATTATAAGTATATTCATCCGGGTAGCTGTATTTATCCTACGTCCCACCAACGTACGAATATGGCACAAGGCCGTTTTTAAGGTGGGTCCTGTCGCAGGGCCGAAGCCCAACACGAGAGGCAGTTCCAAAAATGCCTCGGACCCCGTCGGCATTCCCCTTTTCGGGGCGCCTCAGGCGCCGGGCGATAAACCCAACCCCTCCGAAGAGGGTTAAAGCCTGGGGGGGGCAGCCCCCTGAGGCCAGAGGTGATGTATCCAGTGGTGGAACACACCCGAACAGACTGTGCAGCTCGCAACCACAGTCGGTCGAGAGTGCCCCACCACAGGACACAAAGCAGCATCGTCTAAAAAAAACGAGCCGGGTAGCAACTCCAATAAGCCAATCGGAACACTGAACTCAAAAATCAATTGTGGTGCGTAGATCTAGTTAGAGAAAAACAACTTTCGAGAAACTCGCTATCTATCCGACTAAGACGATAAGCTTTGGTATATTCTATCTCTTGAATGATAATATCTCGTTAGTATACTTTTATCCCAAGTTAACTCAATGATTCATGTTTCATCAAGTTTACACTGGGCATCGTCAATGATTAAGTAGCTAGACTGGAAGACTATTATTAGTGAGTTAGACTCTAACTAGGTTACCAATGATTCTAGTTTGTACCACATCAACGTTATACATACTAAAAGACGACTTATAAGTTTATGGTCAAATCCCACCCAAAACACTAGTTCCGGCCTGATCAATGATTATTTATTCTTTTAAAGTTAGTCATTTTAATGATAACAAGTACTATAAGTAACGTGAGGTCTATGTACCGGACTAAGAGTAGAACACTTAATGAGTGTATTACAGAAAAAAGGAACAAAATTGATTTCACTTTCTTAAGATTACCAATGGAAAAATGATGACATTCAACCAGTAACCTGAATCGTAAAATAAAAAATGCATTAGAACTAAAACAGGTTTTAATTTAGAAAATTTTACGTTTTTATTTTCTTTTTTTAAGCATCAATGAAAATAACACTAAAGAAAAAAAAAAAATTCTGTTATCTCTTTAAATATTTTGAATTTTCTAAAAAAAAAAAAATAAAAAATGAAAACAAGAAAAACATTTCTACTCGAGAAAATATCTTAGTCTTGATTTACTTTTTTTTCATTGAGCAACGTGATGAAACTGTTTTGATATAGATTTTACAGATTGACTTCTAAATGAAATAAAAAATAAATAAATGAAATGAATAAATGAAATAATTAATTTAGAGGAAATATATCTTAAAATACATTTCTTGCTATAATGTTATATGTTATTCAACATCAATTGTGACCCAAGACAAAAAGAAAAAAGAAAAAGAAAAGAATTTAAACAAACTTTTTTAGGTATTATCTTATAGTGGTGATCTATCGATGATGCTAAATATACACCAACTCTATTTCCTACAGATTTCTCTCAAAAATGTATCCTGGGTATAAAACTGCGTCCGATGGTGAGGCTCCAGTTTTAGAGCTATCGGCTGTTTGAAGTAATTACTTCGGTGCCATTACTCTCAAGTCAACTCTGACCTGAAGTGGTCGCATCTATTAAGGTCCTATTTTTAGGTCGAGTAGATCTGTGTGAAAACTATTTGTAATAGATAGAAATATTTGAAACCACATAGCTGTGCAAATTATTTGTATTAAGAATAATTACTTGATTCCATAATTGCTTATAAAGAATTATTTTTTTACTCCTTGAGTTTTTCACATCAGCGTTAACTGATGGCCTTTCACTGAAGTTTGAGTGATAGCAAGTCTCCTCAAGTCTCATGGATTCTTCTCAGTATTCTGACCGATCTTAGCAATGCAGTAGTTTGGATGGTCTCCTCTTGTCCTTTTATTTCCAAATCCCCCAGTCCCTTTATTAATCCTTTGATGACTGTCCTAAGAGCAGCAATTATAATTGGTATAAACGTCACTTTCATGTTCCACAGATTCTTCAATTCCCTAGGGAGGTCAAGCTATTTATCATTCTTTTCCCTGTCTTTTACTCTGTGGTCAGCCGAGACTGCAAAGTCCACAATTCTGCAAGTTCTCCTTTTTTTATTGTTGTTGATTATTATAAGGTCTAGTTTTCTGGCCAAAATTAGGTGATCCGTTTGTATCTAAAAATCCCAGGAGAGTTTGTGTGTCTCATTCTCCAGGACAGATGCTGGGTTGTGCCTATACCATTTGTTCGTATTGTCAAATCTTATTTTCTTGCACAATTGTTGTCGTTGTTTTGTGCTGCTATTGGAAGAGATTCAGTTTCTCTCTTAAAGTTTACTTTTCTTAGCCACGTCCACGTTTTCTTGTGTGATATGTCGCTTGTCAGTCGCTTAAAAAGTCCATAGAGTTGTTTTTCTTCCCAGTATTGTTTTCCGTTTATTGTCATTCTGTTAGTCCTCATGTTGTTAGTATTGTTTCTGGTGGTTGTAATCAGACTTCCTCCGTGCTTTTCTATGTAGTCTTCAAGTCGTTGTGTAGGTGCGTCAACGCTATCTTCAATGCTGGTAAGTCCTCTTCCTCCTTCTTTTCTTGACACATATAGTCGGTCAACATCATCTCTAGTATGTAATGCCTTATGCATGGTCATTAGTTTTCTTGTTCTCTGGTTCATTTCTTTAAGTCCTTCTCTGATCCACTTCAAGAATGGTCCCGAGTATCTTACGAGGTGGATAGTCCAGGTATTTATTCCTTTGATAAGGTTTCTGCTATATAGTTTTGTCTCGAGTTGCTTTTTGGTTCTTCTGAGATACCCTTTTTTAATTTTTTCTTTTATCTCCTCTAGTTTTATGGTGTCAGTTTCCAGTATCCCCAAGTATTTGTAGGTTTCCTTTTCTCCGAGCGTTCTTATTTTGTCTTGATTTGGTAGTTCCATTCCGTCAATAAGGTGTCGTTTGCCGCTTTTCATTACTAGCATGGCACATTTTTCTTGGCCAAATTCCTTTTCTATGTTCTGACTGTATATCCTGACTGTGTGTATTAGAGTTTCCAATTCTTTTTCATTTTTGGCAAATAGTTTGATGCCGTCCATGTACATTAGGTGATTTGTCTTTTCCCGTGATTTTGTAAGTTTGTATCCGGCAGTGCATTTCCTCAGTATGTGGTTGAGTGGAGTCATGGCAACTATAAATAGTAATGGTGATAGTGCAATTATTATTATTATTATTATTATTATTAACTGTACCTGGCCATGCGTTGCTGTGGCCCAGTTTGTTTAAATGGGAAAAAAAGAAAATCCATGTTTCTAATATGTTTAATTTTCCAATACTTGTGGATACACAATATTCTTGGTAGTTCCATTTTCCGTGAAGATAAATAGATTGTCTGGATTGCCGACTCTGGAACAGTCAACATATAATTGCCCATGTGAGAAGCAATCAGTGTGTAAATATAAGCCACACAATTCTAAAGATTGTCCATATGCTTTGTTGATCGTGATTGCAAATGCCAATCGAATTGGGAATTGCAATCTCTTAAATTGAAATGACATATCTGTTGGAATCATAGGAATTCACGATGAGGACATCTTCACCTTTGAAAGGCCCAGTCAAAATTGTTGCTTCTATGATGCTGGTCATTAATTTTTTTACTGTGCCATTACAAAGCTTGGGCTGGTTAATATTTCGCAACATGATAATTGGCACACCAATTTTCCATTGCAGTACATGCGGTGGCATCCCAGGCAAATCAAGTGAATTCAAGAATTCTGTTGGATAATTGACTGCTTCCTCTGCTTCAACAACAGTGTCAACGGACTTGTATGTGACTAACTCACCATGAATGTTTAACTGAATAGTATTGTTGAGTTCGTGGACGTCTTTGTTCTTGGCTGCAAGAATAGCTCGTTCACTCAGCCGACTGGGATTCTTATAATTAATTTGAATGCCTGGAAATACTTTTTTAATCAATTCTTCTTTTCATGTCGCTAAATTACAGAAGTAATGTGGCAATGATATTCGCCCTGAAGTCAGATTAGCCGGCACTTTTCCATTCCTAATTTCCAACAATTGATTTGAAAATATCTCTGCTGATCGATCGTTTTGCTGCTGGACACGCATATTTCTAGTCAAATTTAATTTCTTCACATGTCACCAAAAAGTGGAGTATTTGAGGCAAGCATTTGGTGTTGATCGAGGAATTACAGGTAATGTTTGCCTGAAATCTCCTGCAAGCAATATTACTGCATTCCCAAATTGTCTGACATTTCCACGCAAATCTTGCAATGATCGATCAAGAGCCTCGAGTGATTTTTTGTGCGCCATTGTGCATTCATCCCAAACATTAAGTTTGCTTTTCTGCAATACTTTTCCTATACTTGATGTTTTGGAAATGTTTCACATGAGAGTTTCAATAAATTGCATGTTTTAAGGTAATTTTAAAGCAGAATGAGCAGTTCTTCCACCTGACAGTAATGTCGCAGCTATTCTGGATGATGCAAGAGCTAAGGCTGTGTCAATGTGTGATCGAATGGCTGCCCAAATCAATTTAATTAGGAAGGTTTTACCAGTTCTTCCTGGTGCATCTAAGAAAAAATTTCTCCAACCCCATAATTGACAGTCTGCATTATTTTGTTGTAAATGTCTTTTTGCTCGGGTGTTAGCTTTTTTAATATTCGATTGCACGTACAACAAAAAATCACCCGAGTTGTAATTTTGTTCAAGACGCAATTCTACATCAAACAAGTAGCAACAGATCGATTCGATGATGTCATTCCCAATTGAATGAGAACTTTGTTTGCAATTTCTAAGCACAAATTTTCTATCATTATCAATGCCTCATTATAGATTTCTGCCGTAAAATCCACGTAGGTATTTGCATTTTCATTGCGTCTTTAATGAAAAATATCTTCAGCCATGTGTGATTTATATTTTCCCCATAACTCTATTGGAGATGAAGGGGAGCAAGTGGTCAATATGATTGCAAACAATGCATGCATTTGAATAGGATGTGATGTGTTACACACATCATTTATGCATTCATCCCAGTGTCCGTCATTTTCCAATAAATTCAGAGCTTGACATGCACTGCAAAAAGTGGCATGTGTAACGCCATTGACAATTATTAATTGCTGGAAAGACGTTGGACCAGGGACATTTACCAACCGCATGCTAAGAAAGAAACATTCATCTTGTTTGGGATGAATAGTATACAGTCTGCCTATTGTGTTTTCTTTGAATATACCAGGTTGTCCTTCGATTCGCTCTTTTCGTTTGCGTCGTTCAATTGATTTTCTTTTCCTATCCCATGTGTAAGACATAGGCACTTCCGAAGAGAGCAGTGTTTTTGCAAATGCGTCAGTTTGACATAACGTGAAAAAAAGCCGTTAATGTTGTAGCCGGTGGATTCAGAGTTATTTGTTGCACATTAGAAGCTGTAAAGTAAACACGTTGTCCATTTTCTAGATGTACTGCTAAGTGAACAATAGCCGGACTTCGTTCATGTATTGGAAATGAAAGAATTTGCCACACAGCTTCATGCTGCTTATGTATCTTCCAGCTTGATACAGTGCGATTTCATCGATATGTATGACTGCATTCCTATCATTTCTTTGTGTTTGCAAGCCAAAAACTGCCATATCGCTGCCTTTATTCACGTACTTACAAATGTATTTGACAGTATTCCACATTTATGTGCGATTCGCGGGCTTTTGATAGCAAAGGTGAATATGGAACAACCCACCGGTTATCGACTTCAATGTCACCATTTCGCATTTTATGGTTGCTAATTTACCGCCATCTTCTACTGACCTTCTTCTATATAAAGGATATCCATCAGTTCCTGTAACTGTGTTGGATACTAATGCTCGAGGATATCGCTTAGAGCATTTTCCATCTTTCATGCATGGGGAATTTGGATTCAATATACCACAAGGTCCATGTATCATATGTTTTGTTATAACTTCATGTTATAACTTATCAATGTCTGCATCAGGTATTTCAGCACATATTACATTGTCGATTTCGTTTGGACTGATTTTGTTATTGAGTCAGATTAGTATGTGTGAGTATGGTAATCCTCTCTTTTGCCATTCCACTGAATACATCCAGCAGCACACAGACCCAAATGCTTTATGTTTTACAATAAAATCTATTAGAGATTTCAGCTTCTGGCTGAAAACACGCGCTGTGATATCATGCCTATCCACCAAGCTGGGTTGCATGTGAATTTAATGAATAGGTCAGGGCGCCCATAGTGACGAACATATGCAAATGCATCTTGAGTGTACTCATACATGTGACGTGGACCGCCTAAATATGAAGATGGCAAAATCGTTAGTCTTCCAACATAGGTTGTATTACCATCATTTACAACTGCATCTCGCAAATTAACATATTCTTCAGAGCGAAGTTTGGTCTGATTCAAACGGATGAATAGCAAATGTTCTGTTTCAATTTTTGCATACATATCTACGATGTATTGGTGGAACAATTAGCGGTATTTCAGAATGTGATTGTTTTCATTCTCTCGAACCATTAATCGGTACGAATAATAATTCATCGCGGTGCATGTCTTATTTGTTTCTTCACCACTAACTGGATTTATCATGTTAACATTGAATTGATATCCATCAGCACCATCCCAGAAAATGATTGGATATTGCAGGGCATCGTAGTATCGATGAATTTCCGCAATTTTTGTCAATTGATCATTTCTCCTATGAAGAACAATATCACTAGGTTGAAATTGATCTCCAACTATAACAATTGCCATTTCATCTATAGTTGGAGCATTGAATCTTCGCACGTGTTCTCCAGCAGGCGTTTTGTCAGCATGAATAACAATCTTGTGTATCAGATGGCATCATTTCAGTTGCAGTTTTGAATAAATGCAATAAATTGTTTTTAGTATAAAGCAGGTCTTGCAGTTGGGCAATATTGGACCTTTTTATACCGGTCGAAATTCCACAGCATGCATTCAGTTCATTATTGTTATCACCGATTAAATACATTTGTAGGAATTTATGTTGATTATCTGGGAACGGAAGCAGAGATCCAACTTTATGGTAAATTTGTCCTTTCACTTTAAAAGTTGGCATGAGTTGAGTTGTAATGATTTCTGCAGCGAACAACGTCATTTGGAAGCATGAGTTGTATTTCCTGATGTTAGATAGAAAATGCTTTGATTCAGCAGTATACCCAACAAGCAAAGTTTTTAATGGTTCTGGTGGTTCTTCAATATGAGGTAGTTTCATTTTTCTGACGGCACAACACATTCCTTTTGTTTCTCCCGTAAATTTCAAAGCCTTGCAATAGGGACACACTTCAGTCATAGTGCCAATGAGAACATTGCGACTCAAACTATAATCCTCAGCGGGGTTGTACCGGAATGCAAGGCGATTCAAATCCCGTGATTGTTGAGCATGGAGTCGTGTTTGACGCTGATCTGTTTCTCGTTGACATCGTTCAATCTGTCGAGAAAGAAGCAGATATGAAGATACATTACGTGATTGCTGTACCCGCAATCGTGCATCCTCAAGTCTGGCTGCACGTCGCTCTGCTGCTTCATTGGCACGTATTTGGATCATTCTTTGTCTTCTATGGTCATTTGCTAATGCCCGTTCTTCCTGATTTTCACTGGCAACTACTCGTCGCACTCCTTCCGCTCTGCGAGTACGACGACCTAAGTTTGATCTTCTGCTGGGCATGTTTTAACTAAAAAAATTTTAAGGAATGTCTGTCGTTGAAAAGAAAACTTTTGAAGGAATGTCTGTCGTTGAAGTTGAACCAAAAAAGAAATGTTGAAAAAAGAAAATAAAATATTTACTAAACAACAAAATAAATGGGATATCAATAATGAAGAAAAAATTTAAGAATAAGTTTTTAGAATAAAAGAAAATTTACTTACTACTGAACCAACGAAATATGGTTTAAAGTTTATTAACAAAAGAAAACTTTTTAAGGAATATCTTTCGTTGAAGTTAAACAAAAAAAAGAAATATTGAAAAAAGAAAATATAGTCGGCAGGGACGTCAAAGTCCACTACACGGCAGGTTTTTTCTTTTCTCTTTTTTTTTTTTTTTTTGTTAATTAACACTAGGTCAGTTCTTCTAGGATTAGCTAATCTGTTTGTATCTCAAAATCTCAAAGAATTTTGCGCGTCTCATTCTCCAGGACGGATTTTGATTTGTGCATGTATCATTTGCTAGTATGATCAAAACTCAGTTTCTTACACAATTCCCAGTGGATCACCTTACCGACCCAATCGTGTCAAGGCTAATTCTCCATTTTCACTAGTTTGCTACTTATTATATGATTAATCGTTTCGTCTCTATCACCACATAATCTACAATTGCTCTTCAATTGCGTATTATTGATTTTCATTTTAATATAATTAATCCTTATAGCGTTATTTTGAGCTGCTTTTAGAAGAGATGCAGTTTCTCTCTTAAGACTTCTCTTTTTGTTTCCTTTGATTTTCATTTGTTTGATAGTTTCTCATATGATCTCTAACTATTGTTTTTCGCTGGAATCTGAGTGATAGGAAATCTCCTCAAATCTCCGGAACACTTCTTAGTATCCTTGCTGATTTTAGCGATGCTGTGGCTTGGATTGTCTCGATTCTTTCTCTGATCGCCAGTTCACTCGTCTTTTCCGAGTTTTTGAGAACTGTTCTAAGGGTCTAACGACAATTTGTATCTCCACCAATTTCATGTTTCACGGCTTCTTACGCTCTCTGGCAAGATCTGGGGTTTTGTACAATTTTTCACCTTTTATTTTCCTTTTGTGGTTAGTTTGCATTTCAAAGTCCCAGAGAAGTTTATACTTTTCATTTTCTTGCACAGATTCTGGTTTGTGCATATACACTTCATCAGTATGGGGAAATTTCAGTCTCTTGCACAATTCTCAATGGATCACCTTTACTACCCTGCGTATTATCAGTTTTTGCTTTGACATAATCCATGTTATTATTTTGTGCTGTTATTAATAGAGATTCGATATTACTATAGTTGTAGATGGTTTTATATTACTATAGTTGTAGATAGTTTTATAATCAGACGGAACCCTATTGTAGTCAAACAGCCACTTCTTTCTTACGAGTCCTCCGCTCGACAAATCCTGTCATTAAAATTACAAATAAAGAGGCGAGGAATGGGTTACATAGAATTGAAAAATTAATATGATAATGGAGACAAAGCTGTCTTCTTTTATTATTATCTTCGTTCTGAACTCTTTCTGTGCTTTCTCTAGCTCTCAAGTGGGTCCAAGTATCAATAGACCAACAATTGACAATATATTCTTTTGAGCGGGGTATAATATGGGAACAGTTTGTCAAACAAATGCAGTGGAATGAGCCTAGAGTAATTTAATTTCTACTGACATATATATAATTGGGAAGCGTTTGTCAAACCTTTGTAGACAACTTAATGTTTTAATGTAAAGCTTCCATTCCATTTGGTATGCATACTTATTAAACCCAGAGAAAGATTTTAAAATTAATAATATTTTTTGTCTCTTGTGAGGAAAAAGGGTCTCATCAAGTGGGGTTCTCTAACTATAAACCATTATCGACGGGAAGCTATGTTACTGCAAGATATAACTAACCATACTGAATTTAAATTTCCAAACTTAAAAAAAAATAACGAATTATTTATCGTATTGAAATAAATATTGATATTTAATTGAAAATTGCCACTTTTAGTTTAAAATAATCTTCCAGCTGGAGATGTCAAAAAATTACATCATTGAATTTATTGAAAATACATAGTTTGATATCAGCATCAGGGTTTCTGCAAACACTGATTTTGAACAAAATTTCTCGGACTTTTCTTGTAATTTCACTCAAACAGACACAATATCAGCTCACCGGCAGTTTAAAGGAATCGTTTTACTCTTATTATAACTAGCTATGGTCAAAATATTGACCTTGGCCGACGCAGATGGGTACTTAAGTTATATATATATATATATATATATATATATATATATATATATATATATATATAACAATCAAGACAAGAAATGTCACACAATCAATCTTCAGAAGAAAATGTTCATCCAGGTGGTTGAAGATCGACTGAATGAAACACGAAGTCGTAAGTGGTTCTTTTATCTTAAAATATTTTATCATTGTAATATTGTGATGATTGTTCAGCATTTTACCACCGTTTCAGACCTTATCTGACGTTTTAGGTTTATCTAGCGGTGAGTTTATCAATTTCTAAATGACTATATATATATATATATATATATATATTGTCACAGGCTGGAAACACGATAAACTATATCGAGCAACAAAAATTAAACGAGACATGTAAATTCGAATAGAATTCGAATTTACAACGAAATCTTATCCGGTTGACAAATGAAAAATTAAAAAAAACACATGCAAGGAATTATTTAAGTATCGTGCAAGCAGTGGGCGAAATGAACAACTCAATACGTTATAACAATAATATAATAACTCATTCAAACACCTTTTAAAACGAGTACAATAAAGCAAAATCAAAGAAGATTACTGAAGTTACTTTTAAAGCAACGGTGGGGGAGGGATACATATATCAAATAAGAATTGTGGAATTTGATTTATTGCAACTATTTCTAAGTTGTTCCTTTTTCTTTCTTTTTTCTTCACAATTCCTTTCTTTCTTTACTTTGTGTCTGGAGGAAATAAGTTAATAAAATGTTCAGATCAAAAGTTCATTTCAAAGTTCAACAATTCAATATAAGAGAGTTTACAGAGAATTAGAATCTTAATGTACTTAGTTTCTTCATTCTATTCTTTTCTTCTCTTTAATGTCAACCGATTTACGAATCTGTAGTCGGACTCTGATCGCCATTTCTTCAGTATTAGTTGAAGGTTTCAAGTTCCGTTCGGGACTTCCAGTTCTTTTCACTTGGGTATATTGTATTTTTGGAGCGAATGCAACAGACGTCTGTTCATGCCGAGTTCTCGACCGTCTGTCTGGCTCATTGAAAAGGGGAGGTTTACAGGTAACAATATATATATATATATATATATATATATATATGAAGTGATCAATCTTATTATCAACCAAGAGAGGAAACATAGACAAAAATCTTAAATCCTTCAGCATGATATATGATAAAGAATTAGCCAAAAGAATTTTAAAAAAAGAATATTTAATTAATTTTGATAATAAAACTTCGATGGATAGCCAAATTTTCACAAATCAGGAGAAATTAAAAATGCAGTTACGCCACAAAAAGCTCGGTGCATGTAAATTCTAAACTCTAAAAACCTCATATTTAGAACAATCTTTATTACAGGTTAAACTTGCCGTTCAAATCACTTAAGTAACCTAAATGATTTACTATTACAAATATTCCAACAAAAAAAAATGAAAATATTTGTAATGAATGACATTCAATTTTTAACCTGAAAATTTCCATATTGACCCCGCAACACATTTGATGTTTGATGTAACTAGTTCATAATTCACGAGCAAGGTAAACAAGCTATTTCATATTGGATTTAAAAACATCCAGAAAAATTTTGAATAAAAATCCATTATTAACGGAATATACTTAATACTAAGAAAGAAACTGATTCCCATTTAATAAGAAGAATTACATTCAAACTATAAATATTGCAATGGGAACTAAAATGGCACCACCCTCACAAGAAACGTTATATGAAAATGTAAAGCTAAAATATAGAAATAAAAAGGAAACTAATCTGATAAAATCCTGGTAAAGCTACCTAGATTATTGTTTCATCTTCTGGAAATTACAATATTTATATTTTCAGCGTTATGAAATTTACAACCAAGTATAAAATTTAAAGTGAAACAGTTTCGAAAAAATTCTCTTTTTAGACATCTTAATTAGAAATTAAAATAATCAAATCATTACAGATATTTATAACAAAGCTACAGACACTCAACAATATCTTTATTTTAAAAGTCCTCACCCACAAAATTTCATAAAATTTCTACCCATCCGTTGGCGCGTAGCATCTGAACACATATCAATAAAAGAAATCTACGAAAAATCAACCTTGAAGAATTATGTCAAATTCGCTGTCAAACAAGTATTCTTTTACCGTAACTAAACAAAAGGTTTGAATTAGTTGCAAAAATACCAACAATGAAATTAAGAAATCCCAAAGGATATAACAAAGACAAAGCTCTCACATTTGTTTCCTCTTATGACAAACGTAATCCAGAACTATTTTGAAAATGTATCAAAATTAGAACAGCTTTATGATAGAATGAAACGATACAAAATTAAGACGAAATCATATCCTAAGAATTTAAAACAAATTTTAAGGTTTGGTTTAAGGATTTTACTGTACAAAGGCCCTCAAAATGTAGCGAGAAATATTGTGTTTATAGTTATGGAAGAAAAATCCAGCGTATTCAATAATCCAACGAACGCTTTTGAAATAAAGAGCAAAATTACATGAAATTGTAAAAGTGTTATCAATGTAATTTATTGGCCTAAATGTAAGAAAATTCAATAAAATGTACACATACATTCAATTACAGGGTTTTCTTTTCAAAAAGCAATATATAGATTATTGATGATGAGATTATATATCTTTCAAAATGAGTCTTTTAAAATACATTTTTCTATGCAATAATAAACTTTTTAAAATAATACCAATTTATCAATTTATGCAAAAATAGTAATAAAGCAATAAAATTTCACTCATAAGTATAAGTTCATTTAAAACTGACTACAGCAAACTCTTAAATTAATGAAAAATTTGATTGAAACGGCCACTCATGATTGTGTGATTTAAATTAATTTGGTTTGTTCGAAGTATCAGGTACGGTTGCTAACAAACGCGTAAAAATTGTCCCGCTTTTTCAGATGAACCGAGCAAAACAATCAGGGAAATACTTTGGTTAGATGAGAGGTGTCCTACCATCGCACACAAGACCTATATGATCGATCGAGAAAAAAGTCAGTCATAAGTCCGTTAATCAATCGAGTCTGAGAAAACAGTTTATTAGGACTCACAAGGTGAAGAATACTTTGAACGATTCTGTTTCAATAAATAGTTTTATGGGACGAAAATTTTCAAAATATCTGAAGATCTTGAGAGTAAAAACATGAGTTGTAAGACCAAAAATAACAGATAAAATAGGCTTTAATAGTATTGTGGACTTTACTTTCTACATATTGATTTTCCTTTCGTTGAATTTGGAAAATCCCCCCATATATATATATATATATATATATATGGAGGTGCTTGTGGTGTAATAGTTACTGTATGAATGGACACAGCGAACCTAGTGAAAAGTTCAAGACACTATTTTAATAAATAATTAATAGTTAATTTTCCCCATTTACTCCTAGCGAGCTTTCACACTAGCGTTAGCTGGCAGGGCTTTCACTAGAATCTGAGAAACTGCAATTCTACTCAGGTCTCCAGAACTTGTTTGAGTATTCTAGCCGATCTCAAAAATGCTGTAGTCTAAATGGTCTCGATTCTTTCTCCGATTTCCAACTGTTCAAATTCTCTTTCCAATTCTTTGGGAACTGTTCCAAGTGCACCAACTACAATAGGTCACCTGCATGCTTCACTGTTTTTGAGTTCTTAGGCTAGGTCCAAGTATTTGTCTGTCTTCTCACTTTCTTTTGTCTTCAGTCTCAGTTCCGCTGGAAAGGCAAAATCCACTAAACAAATTGTTTTGCAGTTGATTTTTTTTTGTTTTCTTATTAATTACATAAGGTCAGGTCATTTTAGGGGATTCATTTGTATCTCAAAATCCTAGAGAATTTTATGTGACTCATTCTCTTGGGCGGACTCTAGTTTGTGCATATACCGTTAGGTAGTATGGTCAAAATTCATTATTAGTATTATTACTAAAAAATCCTGTTTACACACCCACACACACACATACATACACACACACACACACTCACACACACACACATATATATACATATATATATAATCAAGTCGTGCTGATTGCACGGAGTACGTTGATTCTCTCCCGCTATCCGTTCCTTTAATCTATCACTCCTGCAGATGCTCTAGATTGCATCCAGTGTCCGTACAGTGTGTGTAAGTCATTACTGGTCGGCCAACACTGTGTAGGGGTTCATAATAGAACGCTGCTTATGAGTTCGTTCTTTTTTTCCCAGCATTTCACTGTCAGAGTTATCCTGATGATCCGGTTAGGTAGATTACTTCTGGTTTTGTAGGTTTTGTAGGTTTTGTATTTCACTCTACTTGATGTATTGAGCACTCATAGGTGTTAGCTCAAGGTATTCTGTCGGTGTTTTTTTTCTTTCTTGGCATTGCGATATTGAGTGATTATTTTCAAGCGGTACGAATGTTTTTGTCTTTCCTTTTTGATGGAATTTTTTCCTATATATCAGTTTGTGTAGTATTTTTATCTACAGATTGTATCATCTGGGTTTTTTTTTATACAGTCACAACTATAGAATTGGTATAAAACTAAATGCGTATGTGTGTGTGTGTGTGTGTGTGTGTGTGTGTGTGTGTGTGTGTGTGTGTGCTGTTGTTGTTGTTGTTAGGCAATAGTCCTTCATTTAAACATGTTTGATTAAATGGTAAACACACATGCAACCTATATAATTTTATTAGAATCCTTTCAAGTTTCCTGACAAGTGTTTTGCTTTTGGTTAAGTGTTGGTGGATGAATTTATCGAAATTGTCCCGAGCGCTTTCGGATCCTTTTAGGCCATCATCAAGGGTTTTGAAAATGAAAAAAAAATGTTTTTTCTAATTTTTTTTTTAATTTTAATTGCAAAAAACATTATATAAACGTATTGTTGGATTAAACTGAGATTCTAATGACACCAGACAGATTATATATATATATATATATATATATATATATATATATATATATATATATATATATATATGAGAACTCAAATGATTTCCATGCAAAAAAAAAGTGTCAAATTTTGTGCATAAAATTAGCTCAGAAAGCTTTAATTTTTGTATCTGTATTATTGCATTTATCAACCAATCGGCGCATTTGCGGTAGTTTTTAAATTTACGTTTAACTTGCCGTGAAAAATTTGAAGGATCAAAACCCAGAATAATTTTAGAAATATTTTCCCTCCAACAATATTAAAAATACAATTTCTGAGCCAATTAGAATCATGGATAAATCAACTTTCTTATCTGATTTCCAACCTACCCAAATGTTATCAATAAGCGAAGGAATAAATATTTCTTCAGTAAGAAATGAATTATTACTTTTTCGAATACCTTTCAGTTTATTTCTTTCAAGTGAAAAACTCCATTCTTTCCTTTCAAGAGTATATTTAATTTCAACTCTGTTTAATTTTTCTTAAATTGGACAAATGTTTGTTCAATGGATGTTTGTACTGTGCTATTTCGAATCGTTTAAGATCTGTTGCAACGGAAACAACGGTCGTGACACAATTAAACCTATATCAGGTGAAGAACCTGAAACTCGGCATTGTTTTTGGAAATAAGCATCGTTTCCACTAATTTAAGATTCATTATAACGATGTTTGAATTTATATGTTTACTGCCATGGATAAAATAACTTGTCTTAGTAAGTGGTTAGATTATGACCACTGTCGAAATAACCCGTTTTATGATAGTTTGTTAGTCTCTCGCAAAATGTCAGCGTCTTTTGTGAAAACAAAAGAAATTTGTCAATTTACTTTCGTGACGGAACAACTAGCAAACATATGCACAACTTGGCGCCTAATGTGTAAATCCATATTTTAAGATATCTTATACTAGTTTAAATTATTAAAGCATTTTCTTTCGACTAATTTATTCCAAGAAAAGGTTGATAATCAAATACATTCAGCATATTTATATGTTTTTTTTTTTTGTTTTTTTTTTTCATCTGCTGACAAATACGTGCGTGCGCTGGAGATTCTGATCTGGGCTCTGCCGTTTATCTTAAAAACGACTTACATGCATAAACATTTAAATACATAAACACATGTATATATATGCATTTACGAGCACAAAAAGATTATATAAAAGGAGATAATCTCAATGCCTTTGTTACTCACATTCACGATAAAGTCCAAAAAGTATTTTAAAAGCTCAAATGATACAATATAAACATTAAAAATGCACTATAAAAATAATCGAATTAGTTGCCATCTTTCATTTTAGAGCCACAAAACAAAAAACAAATTTCTGTAGTATATCACTTTATGGCTAAAAATATTACCAAAATAATGCTACATTAGATATAGGTTACATAATTCAATAATATTTAACTTTTACTTCTATTGATATATCCAAATGGATTTTATAACAGTACACATTTTAATTCTAATTTTTTTCAGTTTTAAAAGACTTAAAAATGTTATTGCCATCATCAATAGGACAACAGTATCCTTTTCAGCATTTCAAAGCCTTTCCAGTTGTGTTTGAAAATGCTCGAATTATAAAGAGCGAAATATGCAGGAAATAAAACATTTTTAAGTCAAACTTCAAGTTTTCAAGTCTTATTATTTACCATACAAATATAAATGTGTGTATGTGAGAGAGAGAGAGAGAGATAGACAGACAGACAGAGTGTTGTGTGTGTGTGTGTGTGTGTGTGTGTGTGTGTGTGTGTGTGTGTGTGTGTGTGTGTGTGTGTGTGTGTGTGTGTGTGTGTTGGAGGAAGACAAGAGGGCTTCACCGCCCACGAAATGTTTATAACTATTTCTCTGATCTGCAGTTAATCCGAATTGCAAAACTTTCATATATAAAACTAATTTCACTTTGCAAATACACTTCGAACAAGTCGGTATGAGTACGTTGTTGCTCATATACCCAATGCGCGTGGATAAAACTTCTTAAAATACCTGAAGATCTTGATAGTGAAAACTAGAATTGTAAAACCAATAATAATAAATAGATTTTAATATAACGAAGTTACCAGATCTAGGCCGCTTACCCTTTTTTATATTTAGTTCGATTGAGTTTATTATTCGAGGTAAAGATCTCTTTTTTGGTCGAATTATGGTCCCAAATTTACTCTATGGACAGTATAACATTAAACAATATCTTATGAGAAGGCTTCGATTCTGGAAATCTAGGGAGTATAGAGGATCCCTTCATTGACATTATTCCCACGTGCACTCTGGCCCGGGGAGGTAATACTTGTTAGGAATCCATCTATAGATTAAATAAATCTGTTTAAAATTATTTGTATTCGATAGGATCGTGTGCAAAAAATTCAATTCATAAAAATGAAAATATGAAGGTGCGATGAACGTGGTTCCCTAACCGCTAAGCATAAAATAATCCTAGACGGATTGACATGCCGTTAAAATCAATCAGTCAATCTATCCTGTAATAAACCCGTAATGATTCGGATGAAAATATATTTTGTCTTCTACAAAATAAATTTTATTTTTTACTGTCTT
This sequence comes from Sepioteuthis lessoniana, assembly GCA_963585895.1. Lineage (NCBI taxonomy): Eukaryota > Metazoa > Mollusca > Cephalopoda > Myopsida > Loliginidae > Sepioteuthis > Sepioteuthis lessoniana. The sequence continues at coordinate 60,437,704 of OY757918.1, forward strand.
TCATGTAGGTGCAATCGCCAAATAGTTATTGGTACGGAAATAGAATTGGCTAGCCGAACTCAAATTTCAGCCGAATTCAAATTTCAGCCGAAGATGTCTGTTCACTTCGTATTAATGTCCTTAGGAAAGGCATGAGTTTATCCATTCTTTTTGTTATCGTTATAATAATAGAGCAAACAGCTTTCTCTCACCTTAGTTAGTCTTGGGCGATTGATAACTCAGGTTTAAAAACTAGGAGCCAGAGCCTTTCACCTCACTAATAGCAGTCCCAAGTACGGTGCGGGAAAGAGAAGGGTTAACCATCGGGAGGAAATAAGATACCTTTAAAAGAAAAAAGAAACTATAAAACTCTGACAAAGAATGCACATATCCATGTGAAAAGAAGTTATGGCAATGAATTCTAATCCCCACCCCCACGAACACAATAATAACAAACTTTTATAAAACAAATTTCGAATAGTTTTTTGGCTTTCAGAACGAAATATTGTAAAGTGGTACTCCCCCAATACCCGGCTACGGTGGGCGTCGCTGAGAGAAAAATCAATCACCGCAGGGTCAAGCTTGGATGCATAAACTTTTGTACAGTGGCTGGGGGTGGTCGCAAGAAACTTTGAGAGATTCAAAAATGGACAGTTGTTACCGAAACAAATTGACTGATTTTAAGCTTAAACGAAATTCGGGATAACGTCCTGGACTGCCGCCTCGAAGTCAGCCAGTTCGAACTCCAGTTGCACTATTATGTTCACTTTCGGACTAACACCCTAAAAGAAGTATAGAAACCCTTTATTCTCCAGCTATGGGTTAAATAGTAACACTAGTGTTCTTCTACAAGAATGGCTTTGATATTAGGTAACCCACGAAGGTTGATATGCCATTAAAGAAAGAAAACGAACCTAAGCGAAATCCTTGCTCCTTGGGGTTGCGACGATTTGTAAAGGAGAACAAATCTTTTTTCCATCGACTAAAAAACACTCCCCGAACTCCTTTCAACCGGTCTGAAGATTTAATATCCGAAATAAAACGTGAGGGTTTTTTTGAAAAACGTTTGTCGTTCTTTCTTGTTGTGGGGGTCAAGTGACAACATTTTAGATACCCTCACAGTAATCACAGATATTTGCCCTATCTTCGTCATTATGAAGTGCCATTTTTATCATTCTACCAATAAACAAAAGTGTCAAATATTTAGTGATTTTTTGCCTCACGTCTGCCACCATATTGACAAAACTTAAATTTAAAAAAAAATTTCAAATCTTTAACTCAACTATCGACATATATAATTTCATATCTCATTTTAAATTAACACTTTGTTTCTTTTCTTCCTGATACCTTGGACTTGGGCTTACGAAATTTTGAAAAAAATAGTTGAGCATAAAACATATTCAAACTTTGTTCCAGAGTGCCTATACCTTTATTTAAAGTTATCCTGTTATTCTCTTAAATAAAAATGTGAATTGTAACCACATTAAACATTTTATAAATGGTATCTGATATAATATCCCTCATCCGGAAACCCTGAGGTTAAGATGCAAAATAAAAATATCGGTCTATATCTGAAGTTCTGTTTGGTTTTGGTTTCTTTGTTTAATGGCATATCAGCTTTTGAGGGGTATTTAAAGTCAAAGCCACCCTTGTAGAAGAACAGCAGTGATACTATTTAACTCATAGCTGGAAGGAAAAAGTGTTCATACCTTATTTTACTATAAATATCGCTCAGTTCGAAAATTTGGACTTACTATGTATACTAAATATCAGTCTTGCGATTAAAATAGTCCTGAGCCTGAAATACGGATGTCAGGTTTATGCATTCAGCTCGAATCGTGCTTTGCAAAACAGCGCCGAGTTTACGGTGCATCATAAAACAGCGATCAGTCCGAAATATCGAACTCAGGATGTATCAATTTATCCGCCCCTGGCGCTACGAGCAGAATACAAAACAACGTCAATATCTAAGCGGGTACATTGGATTTGAATTCACAGATTACATTCTCCTAAACTGAGTACACTACCCTGACTAAAGAACAGTCTGCCCGACTAATTAACCATAGCAGGGTGAGAAAAGATAATTTCATGTCTTTCTCAAGGGCATTAACGCAAAGTGAAACGTAAACAGCCTCGCCCAGGATTTCAACATGGCTCGTCAAGTCCATTTCCTACAATAAACGTTACGCCAAACGTGCCTATTAGGCTTACGATGTATCATAAAATAGGTGCTCAGCTAGAAATATGAGGCTTATTAGTTCAAAAAGTGACACTGTACGCTTGCCTTACATCAGAATCACTTTGTTGTTGTTGTTGGTGGTGGTGGTGGTGGTGGTGATTAATGATTTTCAGGTTCAGCTCGGTGATGTCAGATTCGTGTGAATGCTTATTCGCCGAAGTCATTTCTGTTCTAAGAATTCTGATATGATATCTTTACGAAAAGAAAAGAAAGATTGCTACAAGAGTTTATCCAAAATATTAATGAGAGGGTGACGCAGGTCAAAGCTAAAATATGTGCCGATTGGAACTGGGGTTTTGTAGATAATCCAACTAGACAAACTTGAGACATTTAAACATGTGATACTTTTCTCAGAATAAATGTATGCATATCAATTTGTAAAAGACCTGGAAATTGATATCATTAGAAAGTTTACCGAGTTGCTATGAAAAGTATCTGTGGACCATAATGGTTATCGTCCGAAAAAATTGACTCGACGGGGCAAGTTCCAATCCTGGTTGTCTGCGTTTGATTTCGTGCCCTCAAAAAAGCCCTGAATCGATCCGTTCACTCTCTCCAGTTATATATGAGTAGATGATTGGGCATTATAGGCTTTCGAGCCTTTTTAGGTAAGGAAAATCGGCATAGGAATTGGAAAAAACTTTGAATTCAAAACCAGAAGTGTGAGGCTATTAACTCCACCTCATAAAAACCAACTTCTAAAACGACAGCACCATCACCGATGTGGAGTGGCTGCAGCCCTACACCTCTCAAAGATAATTAAAAGGGTATTTTTCCTGATATGAAAATCTTTTTATCATTCGGAGTTTTCGAACAATTGTCTTCATCTTTATTGCTATATTCACAACGTTTCGGTCGATGTATCCTCCGGCCTTCTTTAGGTGTTTCTTGTCGAACTCGGGAGCCTACACGGAACTTCAAACCACGTCCTTTATTTAATCCATGGGGTCGCTTACGTTGTCTTTAATATTTACTCAGTTTTTTGTACTTACGTAATTCATCAATTGTAGTATATCACTGGGTGCCTCACGTAGTATAATGGATTAATGGGCTTGTTTAGCAGACGGTTATTAGTACATTAGATTCTCTATAGGTGTCTCATATGGCCAAATGATAAATTTAGGTAAGCTTAGTAAATGACAACGGTAGTATGTAATTTGCCTTAGAACAAATTCAGAAGTTAGGAAAATCTTCACCGGTGATAAAAATAGATTTATTATGAGAATCCAAAACAAAAAAAATGGTTAGATCCAGGACAATTTTTAACATTTAAATTTAAACAAGTTCTACAAGCAGTGGGAAAACTAATGAGATTCTAAGGAAATTCTTTGTTACAAACTGTTGGACTTGGACAAGCTATCACAGTTGACACATTTTATTGATGTTTTGGAAAAGAAAAAAGCATTTTTAGAGCAAGAAAATCAGGTAGAGATTATAGTGAAATATAACATCCATATCATGCAGCAAATACAATTCAACAATCGACCAAGGCAAAAATCTTTTCGGTAATTGACCAAGACAAAAATCTGTAGCTAATTGACCAAGGCGAACATCCATAGCCAATCGTCCAGGGGAAAAATCAATAGATAATTGACCAAGGCGAAAATGTCAAAATTAATTGACTAAAGCAAAAATTCATATCCCATAGAGGCGATTATTTGGAAGTAATAACGTTTTATTGTTGAAAACTCGCTTTATTCAACTTTTTCTTGTACTCCCAGTGTCTATGGTGCAACTAGACTAGTGGTGAATTCAATTACCATGACCAGAAAATCTGGCGAACACTTGCGTTACTTGCGGGCGATGTGGATTGAGGGTCTGTGGTCGCTGGTTCGATCTCCAATGGGGAAGATCACGGTATACACTGCTGATGAAAACTAATAAAGTCGAAACAGCAGTCCAGTGTTACTGTATGTCGAGTGCAAGTGTTCACCGGATTTTCTGGTCATGGTAATTCAATTCACAATATAATTCCTCTACTTGAAAAAGAAAATATACATCTTAATTAGTGGTGTTACTTTCAGAGTATCTTTCGTGTTTAAGAAGCGTAACTGGATCAAGTGAACGTGAAAAAAACTGAAAGCAGACCAATGAATTCGGAAAGTTTTGAAAAGTGTTTGGTATAAACATATAGCATTATCTCGTTATCAGGTAAACAAAATCGAAAAAATTGCTGTCTCTTACGGGTCTATCAAAAAAATTGACATTCTTGGTAATTCTTATTAACTCGAGTTCACGGATGCTGAAAATTTAAAGAACTCACGGAGCCTATCTGATTTATGAATCATCAGAATTATTTCGCTGGAAATACAAAGTGGTCTCTCTCTCTCTCTATATATATATATATATTGTGACGGCAAATTAAAATAAAAGGATCCCCGGAGGAGCAACCATTTAAAAGCGTATGGGAACTGGTGCATTTAAATATTATCACCAAACGGGGAGTTTATTTTTCGCACGTGTAAAGACGGGGCGGTCTGGCACTTGATCCCTCGTAGAATAAGTCCTTGTTCAGAGTCCTTTCTCGGGTATATATATGAACTGGCATATTATGTGGGGGTTTATTTAGGGCTAGACTGACCGCCGCTGGCAAGGGGTTTCCAAATTTCACATACACATACACCCACCAGGCCACTAGCTCTTCCACCCCTAGATTTATGGAAGATATGGACCTCTAGGTTTAGATGTAATAATATCAATTATAATAGTCGACAACTCCGGTTTCCCGTATAATATTTTTAAAGGAAAATATAGGACAACTTAGGCGAGAATAACATAAGGCGAAAGAAGCTGAAAAAGAAACATGAAATAGCAACCTTTTGATAGCAGACGACATAGATGAATAAACTTCAACACGTGGGAACATTAGACTATAACAATCTTTTTAATACACACGCGGACGCACATATTCAACATATTGGTTATATTATCAGCGGATAATACATGACGATAAATGTCTTTCTTCCTTTTTTTTTTTTTCTTTTCTTCCGTCTTTTTTATATTGTTCACGACGACCTCTGTTCCAAAACTGATTTCCCTTACCCCTATTTCCGCTGACGGAAGAAGCTCCCACTTCCGTCTTAGGGTTCTAGCCAATCATTTCGCTTCTATCTTCTTCCTTCCGGTCACAGAATGCAAACACCTGTTGGATTTTATTCTGTAAGCGATCCGAGTGAGGTCACGGAGTACAGATAGCCTGACCCACATTTTTTCTTCCTTCAACGGCCAGCCGAAGTTGACCTACATTCTTTATTTGTCTTTTAACGGTCAATCTTTGGCTAATTCAAACACGGAGGGTAGTGGAAATTCCTTTTTTCTCTTCTCTCAGTGGGAGATTACGTGACAATATATATATATATATATATATATATATATATATATATATATATATATATATGCAAGACCAGCTCGGAAAGAGAGAATTCAATGCTTTATCCAATAAAAAAGAAAAAAATTATTTGATTTGGAATTTGTCAAAGAGAGTTCAAGCTAAAGGACGTACAAGGCTGGAGTAGAGAAGGAAACGCTAAATATTAACCATAACTCCAAGGCGAGGTGACATTTCAATTTATATTGAAATATACTAATCGTTTTGTAAATTCTAATTCCGAGAAATCGAGGTGATAAAAGAATGATATTCAAATCTTTACCATTCAGAAATTGATTTAGATGCCATATATTATATTGTCTAGTCTCACACAATACCACAAATATCACGCGTGCAGAGACGTGTTTCTAAACCACCACAACAGGAATTTAATAAAATACGTTGAGAGAGAGAGAGAGAGAGAGAGAGAGAGAGAGAGGGAGAGAGAGAGA
>OY757918.1:60448740-60543518 GCA_963585895.1 Sepioteuthis lessoniana
CGTTTGATTTTTGCATCACATTGTTACAGGTGATAAAGATTGATTCTGCTTGGTTTGGTTACTTTATTTAATAGCATTTCAATCTTCGTGGGATATCTAATGCCAAAACCACCTTTGTAGAAAAACAGCAGTGATGATATTTAACCCATAGCTGAGGAATTCTGCATGTCAACAGAAACCAAAAAAAAAAAACAGTGATTATAAAAAAATGAGTGCCAACGATAAAACCAAGATTCCATCCTCAGAAGTTCTTACTTTGTATCCGATGGAATATGAAAAGTGTCGTCAATTATGAACAATTGGGACATGGAAGGAGCATCACAGCAGACATTGCCAGCAATTTGGTCGGGTAAACGAAACATTACAACGAAAGTGTCCTTGCTTTGGTAAACGGAAAAAATGTTATAATGCAAGAGCAAATTCTGCCAACTAAACTCAAAGAAATGTCGTCAATATGAACGGTTCTTCATTATTTTCCACACTTACCAGATTTAGCAAATACAAATTTTCATTTGTTTCGATCATTAGAGCCCTCGCTTAAGAGCAGAATACAATGAGCCCTCGTTTAAGAACAGAATACAATGTGCCCTAGTTTGAGAACAGAATACAATGTGCCCTAGTTTGAGAACAGAACATTTCACAAATGGCAGAACATTTAGAAATAAAGAGTAATTGAAAACGGTCTTTCAAACTTTTTCCAAAGAAAACCCCAGCTTTCTTTTTACGGAAAATCAATGTCGTTGAAAATGAAGGTGATTACATTTTAGATGATATCCAAATAGACTTTCTCTTGTTTTTATATTCCTTCAGATAAAACGTCATTACTTTCCGACCACTCTAATATAAATATTGATTAGTATATTACCCGACTACTATGAATTTTATCTCCAAAAAAGACATAGACAATAAGTTGTGAGGTTTTTACCCACCTTTCTCTGAACAATACTGAAGTAAGCTAGACAGCAACTTTTCACTCGACGTGGGAACACAACAACCATAGCTTAATAATTACATAGTGAAAAAAGCAGAAAGGGGAGGACCTTTTTTCAGTTATACGCCCCTAATTTTCCATTGGACGCTGTTATTTGCAAGGTCACACTAGACTTGACCTTTTGCCGACATTTTTCCCGCCATTTCTTGTCTCTGGCCTTGGGATGCAAGTCTCTAAAAGTTTTTTTTTCTTTCCGCAAACAAAACAGTAATAATAGTTATTATTTAATCTATGTCCGTAGGGCAGTGCTCTCAAGAAAAATATCTTTATTTTCCTGTTTGGAACAAATACAGATTTCTACTACATGGCCATTGCGAACTGTCGAGATACTTGACTGACTGTTATGGGACTAGTTATTTTTTTACCCTTGAATGAACCACTTGGGAACGGCTGTCATGATCAAGAGGTTATAATCTTCAGTTTGTATTCATTAGTTATCGTCGAAGAAAATGAACTCAGCGAGCCTAGTTCAAATTCTGGTTGAGTCTTTTTGCGTTTCATTTAGAAAGGCATGCTTCTATCTCTTCTCCTTCAACCTATGGTTCAAAAGTAGATTAAACTGGTCTCTATGATACATACTTTGGTGGTCAAGGAAAGAAGAGTTGAAGACGCGTTTCTAAGAATTAGATGTCTTTTTATTCCGTTTTTTCCTGCTTATATTTATAAATATAAGACTTCAAATATATATATATATATATATATATATATATATACCACAATCACGTGTGTGAGAGAGAGAGAGAGAGAGAAGAAGAAGAAGAAGAAGAAGAAGAAGAAGAAGAAGAAGGGGAATGTATTTTGCTCATGTCGGTGACTTTCTTGTTCTTGTGTCTTCCGTGCGTCTTTTTTATGCATTTTGTATCACTCACGCATTTTTACTACTTGTCCACATGTCTTACAAAATTGCATGACGCCCTCACGATCTCAACACCTTTCACAGTTCATTCACATTGTCGAGAACTTACGTGAATTTAATGGTCGACAGTGGATATGTGGTTTGTTCTATTTCCTAATCTGCAGCTTCAGATTCCTGAGGAATCAGCATCTATCGTCTGATGGTGTAACTATTCTCCGTGATCATGAAGGAAATTTTTTTTCTCGTCACGTTTCTACCAAAGATGGAAACAATCTTTGCTAGTCAACCTGGTCAGTTGAAGCTGCCCCCAACCAATGACCAACCATATTGATGCCAAGCTAAGTGTAAATCGCCATAGAGGAACGTACCACAAAACACCTCGAACTCAAACCGGCCATCCTACCAAACATCCAAGTGGCTGGATTACAAAAGTACATCATCACTTCAAACTAAGAATTATAACCATAATCAGTGCAAATTAGACTTTTGATTTTCTTTTACATTTTTTTATTTTTATCTCTTTACTTTAACTAAGTTTCCAGACTTTTTTCGTATGGGCACTTTTATTGATAGTACACACATGAAACTCTTGTCCCCTTCGAAGTAATTTCCTCCGGCTGCAATGCACTTGTTGTACTGTTCCAACAACTTCTGGAAGGCCCCATGGAAGTCCTCTTGTGTGAGCGTGTCACAGTCTCTTTCATCTCCTCAATTGTCTCATAACGAATAAGCAAAAGTCACTGGGAGCAAGTCTGGACTATAGGGAGGCTGGGGAACTGTCTTGATGCCCATCTTGCTCAAATAGTCTATGACAAGGATGGAGTTGTGGACTGGTGCATAGTCTTGGTGGAAATGCCACTGACCCGATTTGAAGAGTTCTGGCCTCTTCCGACAGAATCTCTTCCTGAACTCCCTTAAAACCTCAACATAGTAACCCTAACCCTTACCGTTTGGCCAATCAACTCTGGTATATTGACTTCCTTACTCCTCCCACACCTCTCATCATCCCTCACAGACTCCATGCCTTCCTTGAATCTCTTATGCAACTCAAAAACTGATGCTCGATTCATGCAAGATGCTCCAAAAGCAGTCTGAAGCATTCCATACGTTTCTGTGGCATTTTTTCCAAGTTTAAAACACAATTTTATTGCATTATCGTTCTTCTAAAGTCCAGATTACATTTTTTAAATTCACCAGCTGTGACAATCAGGCTTTAGTAGGGTGTATTCCAATTACTGCTGTAGCTGTTCATTTGAAGTTGAAATCATAAAGATTGGTCAGTCATCTCATAAGATGTATAGCAATAACATACTGAATTTTCAAGAGTCTACGACAATTCTAAATGCCCATACAAAAAAAAGTCTGGAAACTTATTGAATTCTCCACGTATTTATTTTTTCATTTTATTTATTTATTTAGGGGTTTGGGGGACAGTGAAATTATAATGAATTTCTAACCGAGTAAAGAATCTTTAAAACTCTTAAAAACCCTGTTTTTAAAAAATAAACTGCTTGGTCATCAAAGTTTTCACAGGAGAAAAGAAAGTTTGAAGTGACTAAAATTCTGATTAAAAGAAATAAAACACGAAACAGTATAATGAATTTTTTTCTGGATTTTCAAATTCTTCGTCTGTTTTCTGCAAAAGTAGGATAACATCACATTGATTATTTTCTATTGTGGATATGCGGATGGCATAATTGTTATCAGCACGGAAAATGGAAAGAGTAAGCCGAAATTCCGGTCGAAGCCGTTTACGTTCGTACTTGAGAAATGCATGAATCAATTTTTTCTCCCCTTTAATCCAGCTATTTGGGGCTGACTGGGCTTTCTTATTTTGAGTGAGAAACCACTCTAAATTCTTTATTTGAAACTGAATTTCCTAACCTCAAACAAACCGTGAGACTTCTTCACGAAGTAAGATTTGAACGATTGAGTGGAATCTGCTAAGATGTTGCAACGTGGACTTTTCGTGATAGAATTGAACTATGCAAATCAAGATAGTACTAATGTTGGTTTAGATAACTCCACTACTTTTATTGTTTGTTTCGAGCAGTTTTTCTGCAGGCATAAACTTCGATCACGGTAGCCTTAATGATTAACCAAAACCCTTCCTCTAATCATTCTGCTCCTCCTTCCTCTAATCATTCTGCTCCTCCTTCCTCTCCGTTTCTTTATGCCATTTTTGCTTTATTACCTGGTAACGGTTATTATTTGAATTCTTAACATTAAACATTTTCATTGAATACAAGAGGTGAATGCACAAAGTGTTGTGATTGAAAGCAACAATAATATGATGAAGCAAACCTATAAATAAAATTATGAAAATGCTTCCTCTAAAATTTTAATGAAAAAGAACTTTTTTGCATAACAATATTTGAAAAATTGATATTATTGAGTTTGGGTTGTTATTGTTGTTGTAGCTACTTTTTCTTCCTTTTTTCTTTTTTTTTTTCTTTTTTTGGGCGGGGTCGGGGTGACTTTTTTGTTTTTTGTTTTTTTCAAACGGCTGAAAACCTACTTAAACTTGTAAAAAAATTTTGTCCAAAAATTGATCAAACGTGACATAATGTATCAAAGAAAAGTAATTTCAAAGCTTAACATTTATAAATTAGGATTGTTACACAATTTTGATTTCCACCATTGTTGTCGTCTGTTTTTAAAAAACTAGAAAACAAAAATAGGAAGAAAAACACCCGTATGAATATTTCAAGTGACAAACTGGTGAGATTGTGCACGATAAGACCTGGATATGTCTAAGAAAGGGAAACCTCAAAATAAAAACTGATTCTTTTCCAAGAACAGCACAAAACAATGCCATGAATATCAATTATATTAAAGCTAAAATTGATAACACGCAACAGAATAGCAAGTGTAGATTATGTGGAGAAAGAGATGAAACAGCTAATCACATTAAAAGTAAATGTAGCGACATAGCACAAAGAAACTACAAGATTAGGCACGACTGGGTGGGAAAAGTGATCGAATGGGAATTGTGCAAATGATTGAAATTTGACGATACTAGATGGTATGAATTTCTCTGAAGTTTTGAGATAATCCAGGCTAGAAGACAAGACGCAGTGCTAATTTAAAAAAAGAAAGAGAGAGAGTGGGGGAGAGAGAGAGAGAACTGACGGACCACTGAGTGAAACTAAAAGAAAACAAAAAGATAGACAAATACTTGGACCTTGCCAGAAAACTAAAAATGTTGTGGAAATTGGGAGTAATTGGGAGTTATCAATTGTAGTAAGTGCGCTTGGAACAGTCCCCAACAATTTGAAAAAGGACACGAGAAATGTAGAATAATAAGAATAATAACAGTAACACTTATCCTCATAGTGGTCACAGACCACGAACCAGTAGAAGGATTATTTGACGATCCTTTAGTCTAAGAGCACTAAGTTGTTGTCAGCGCAGAGGCGTCGCCTCACTTCCAATATTCACAGACTTCGGGAAATGAGGTCCTGCTTTAGCGCTGACAACAGCTTAGTGCTCTTAGACCAAAGAATCATCAAATAATCCTTCTACTGGTTCGTGATCTGTGACCACTATGTGGATAAGTGTTACTGTTATTATTCTTATTATTCAACCAGGAATTGGAAATCAGAGAGAAAGTAGAAAACATCGAGACTACCGTATTGTTAAGATTGGCTAGAATTTTGAAAAGAGTCCAGGAGACCTGAGGACACTTGTTGTCTCTCAGATTCCAGTGAAAAACCAACAACTAACGCTGATGTGAAAAACTTTCTTCTTCTTCTTCTTCTTATTATTATTATTATTATTATTATATGACGATGAAGACAACATAGATGAAAGACGATCGTGTTTAAAACACTTTCTAGAATGACGATAAACGTTGTTTCGGCACAAAATCATCTTACTCAAAAAGTGTCCGTTTAGTAAATTCGTCTGAGATACACCAACAGGAAAACAAACATTATAGAATGATAGATATTTACTTGTTGACTAACTAAACCTATAGATTATTGAAATTGAAACAGATAACCTTCAGAGCTGCATTGCCTTGATGTCGTGAAATTTCTGCACTAAAAATCCTTTGTCAAACTTTATCTTTCACGAGATAATACCGATCAGATGAATTTTCTTTCTGTCTCTGTCTCTGTCTCTGTCTCTGTCTCTCTCTCTCTCTCTCTCTCTCTCTCTCTCTCTCTCTCTGTGTGTGTGTGTGTGTGTAATAAAATTTATTGATAGCAAAAGGAAATTAAAGGCAGATGTGAAACGAATATATGTGGCAAGAGGTAAGGAAAAGATCAAAGAATAAAACAGGTGATAACAAAGAAAGAAAGGAAGGAAGAAATGAATACATTGTATGAAGTTGCACGCTTCTCTCTTCCTATCTATCTATCTGTCTATTTTTTTCGTTCTTTTTTTTTCTTTTTGTTTTTTTTTTTTTTCCTTTTTCTTTAAAATACCGTTATCATGAGCAATGGACGCCAAAATAACGTTTCTAAACGCATTTAGGGTTGCCCGAAGCTCCAAACTGCTGTCAGTGGATAATCTTCTATTGTTACAGACTTAAGGAGACGCAAACTGAAATGCTTTACTCAAACCTACACGTATATCACCTACAACTGCCAACACCCAAAAATGGAGTTTTAAAAATTGATGATAAGTGGGATTGCGTTAGCTGTGGGTAAAAATCCTGATTTAAGATAGATAGATAGATAGATAGATAGATAGATCATTTGACTAATGGGGAAAAATAATCTATTTTATTCAGATACTTATTTTCCAGCGTGAACTTCTTCGTCAATACGCTTTATTCGGTTGTGAATATCCATCACATCGAACATTACAGCGAAATTTTCATTTTCACATCGTTATACACAAACAATAGATTCTGCTATTGAACAAACATTTATTAGACAATCCTGTTTGCACAGACGAGTATAACAACTGTCTTAAAATTTTAAACACGGCTAGATCATCTTTGTAATTAAGTTTTTTTGTTGGTTAGTATTTACAAACCAACAACCAAATTTATATTTTGCTGAATTTATTTAAAAACATATAGATTTTGATTATTTTAAGCATATATATGTGACTTGATGGTATTTTATTACTCATCAATTTTTGTTATCTACTTGGGACACGTACAGTGTCTATATTAATAGTACAAAGATGTTTTTGCTACGTTATTAGTTTACATAGATGTGAGGGTGCACCACTTCGCGTGTTTTATGATTAGCTAACTTTTCAAGATTTGTGCTAACCTGAGGTGAAGTTAATTGAGCGCTTAAGGCTGCCTCACGTGGTGTAATAGTCAACTAGATTAGCAGATCCTTACCTGTGGATTCGATTCTCACTTGGTGCCTCATACCCCTGGGTTAAGCTAAGTAATTCAACATGAGTGTCTCGCAAGTCATGCTTAACAAGCTTTACAAGCGAATTTTTCTTACTGGGTTTCATTTTCACTGGATGCTTAATGCTACTTGCCTTGTGTCAAACTAAGCTAAGCTTAGTAAATAACCACATATATGAAAGGGAGGGGCTTGTTTTTCGAATAAAAGATAGAAAGAAATATCGAACGCAGATAGCATTCAGATAGATGTCAGGTTTACCATTAAATTAGTGCACCTTGGCCTAGATTCTTTTGCTTTGGTTAGGCCACTTGTCTTGAAGAAGGAAAACTCTTAATTCAAACCAGCTTTACCCAGCTTAAAAATTGATTTTGTATTCCATCCTTCACGTGTTGGAGGGACTGGGTAAATAGATACTTGGGCCTGCTGTGAAATTACATTGAAGGCACTAATTTCTTTTAGATCACTGAAGTCAAGCGACAATAAGATTGCTAAATACTTCGATAGCTGACCAAGAAGGAACATTAGATAAAGTAAAACCCTTGTGATAGATTAAGTAAAGCTTAGAATATACTCTCAATTATAATTATATATAGCAAAAGTGAAATGAAATAAGAAAAAAAAAGTAGTGCAGCAGTTACTTTGCTTGTCTTGTAAACCAATTACAAAATGATCGGTTATAAATATGAAGTGTAAACACAAATAGAAAAAACTCTATTCGTGCATGCGTAAATCTCTCACTTTCTCCAACACTTACTTGTAACTTAGTGTTAATAATTTTAGGTAATAGGAAATGTTCCGACTCTGTTCTGAGGAAATAGAGTCTTGGATCTCCACTATTCGAACCAAAATATTTTTGATAATGACATTTGCTTAACAAAAAGACATAGATGTAATAACTATGACAGGTTTATATTGCCTAAAGTTTTGATTATCTGTCTCCTTTGAAAATCAGCAGTCGATAACCTGTTTTTGCTTTTGTTTGTTGTTATTTGGGGAGGTCTTTTTTCTTTTTTTTGTGGGAGTGGTTGGTTTCTTTTGCGGGGCAAAAGCAAATTTGAATCCAGATTATTCCTTCTCCTTGACTAGTCTACCCTACTATTTACCCATAACTGGGAGAAGAAATAGATTCATGCTTTTCCCTAGGGCATAAGTACAAAGTGAAACGCAATCTCATCTAGTTATTGAACTCGAGTCACTGTTTCCATTTTCTACGACGATAACCGTTACGTCTCCATATATGATTGTGTATGTATGTGTGTGTGTGTGCAAGTTAGGTCCTTTACTGAGTGCTACTGATTTTATGCAACCCAGTCCTACCTGTCTAATACTACCCGTTGCCATCTTGACACGAAAGTAGGATTTAAAAAACAGCAGTATTAAAAACCAGGAATCTAAAATACCGGGTGAGCTTTTCTTCTGGTCACTTAGTAACTCTTCACTCTGTCTGCTTATCAGGGAAGTGTCTCGTTAATGTCTTTTGAGGTCAAATCTCTGAAAAATGATCGAAGAGATGCTAAAAGACAACATTGAAATTCACACGGGGGTAAAGCGTGATGAACCCGCAACCCTTATAGAAAGCAGTGAAAGTTACTCATTTTTACCTGAGCAAGTTGAAATCAACTGAATTGAATCATTGATATCATTGAAAATTTATTTAAATATTGCCGTCACATAAATTGGTATTTTCTAAATATTCTACACTAAATATCAGATTACCTTAAGTGTTACATAAAGATGTGGAAAGAACTTTTCAGTTCTTATTCAGTCTCTTTAAATGTATCGATCTTTTATCCGCAGTGTTAAAAGAAATAAAAATATAAAAATCAATCAATATAAAGGAATTGTATAAACTATTGGATTATCTGACTGACAGCAGATTTTTCATTATCAACACCATTTTTTAAATATAAAGACGTGGTAGGGAATTTCACTTTGTAAGGAATATTTTCTTTTACTTAGGTTTTTTGTTAGGAATATTTTTTACCTTGGGTATTTTGTAAGGAATATTTCCTTTCTGTGGGGTATTTTATAAGAAATATATACTTTCAGTTAGTTATTTTGAAAGGAATATTTTCCTATCATTTGGGTATTTTGTAAGGAATATTTGCTTTCCCTTGAGTATTTTGCTCTTGGGTATTTTATAAGGAATTTTTTTCGGTTGGGTAATTTGTAAGCAATATTTTCTTTCAGTTGGGTAATTTGTAATGAATACCTTCTTTCACTTAGGTATTTTGTAAAGAATATTTTTTCCCTTGAGTATTTTGTAAGGAATACTTTTGCTTTTGGGTATTTTGTAAGGAATATTTTCTTCCTCTTGGGTATTCTTAAAGGAATATTTTCTTTCATTGGGGTTTTGGTAGGAATACTTTCATTCAGTTTAATATTATGTTATGAATATTTTCTGTCATTTATTTATCTATACGTTTATTTATTTGGCTTCATTAAGACTAAAAATTATGCAGTCCGTTATGGTTGGTAGATACAACTGATAAAACGAAAGATAATAAATACTGTTCAAATTCGTATTTCTATTAAGTGTGTGTGTGTGTGTGTGTGTGTGTGTGTGTGTACGCGTTTATCAGTTTGCAGTGTACGTGAACTTTGGCATCTATTATAGCCGAAAATTGGGTAGTAGTGTGGGAGAATAGCGATTTTGAAGTGATGATGCAATCAAGGTTCGACTAAATTTTGCATGCTGTCAACGACTTAAATAAACACTTAAGAGGAGATGAGTACAATTGTTCATCTAAAAAAGATGTTTTTTATCCATTCGTAAAAACAGCTGTCTAGGACATATGTCATTGCCTTATAGACATAGAATCCTTTGGCAATGAATAGCTTCTCTGCTGTGTATCCTATGAATACACCTAGTGTAAAAGCTGATCTAGTCCAATGGTTCTCAACATTTGATGACGGTTCCAACTAATTTGTATTTGACTTTTGTGGGGCTCTATATTGTCAGTATTAGAAAAATATATTATTCTACAATTTACTTTTATTTTATTGTTATTGTCAGTATTAAAAAAATATATTATTCAGCAATTTACATTTATTTTAAGATTTATCTTAATCGCACGACCCGAAGTTAATTTTTACCAGTTTTTCTCTTTCCGGCCTAAGGTCGAAAGCTGCCTATTTGGAAATTAGGAATAGCAAGTAAGGAAACCAATATAATATTTAATATTTATTCTGTTGAAATTACGACATTGAGATTATGACACGGTGATTAAACGCCCGCTAGTCAGATTGTTGTAGCCCATTAAAATACTTTTGTAAAATATCCCATTCATTTCATGGGTTTTCATCCACAGGGGAGCCATATGGCCTTGTTGGGAATTTATGATCAAATCAAACAAATATTTGTTTGTATCAGCATTGTCGAAGGAGTGTTAGCAATAAAGGGATACTCCACATTCCCCAAAACTCCCGAACTGGAGCCTCAACAACAAATAGACTTATCTTCCGCGTTATACTACGAATTCTATTTTCCAAATTACGACCACGAACAATAATCAGACTGTTATGCCATCGGAGACCCTAAATTACTAGATAAGCACAATTTCGGTATTTGGAGCACTCAGTGAGAATCAAACCCACTAACAAATATTTCTTTGGCTAGTTTTCTAATTGTTACACCATGTGAGGCACTCAAGTCTCCAAACAGAGTTACAGCTACTGAAATGAAATATAAACCATTAAAGTCACGTATTTCATTTGTTATACCACAAAATTCAATTGAAGTATAATAAATAAAAAACTTACATTAGTTGCTGATTTTAGGACACATCAAATTTTTTTCGTTCATTTTATAGAAGGCTTTCTTCAAGGCTTATTTCATGAATAAAGACTCAATGATTCCCCAGTATTATTATTTGGGACGTGGGCAAAAAGGGTTATTGGCTTCTTAAATCATCTTAATCTGAGTATCACTTCAATACAGATGTATATAGTCTTAATAAAACATCTTTTCTAAAGCACCCTATCTCAAAAATAGGTAAATCTATTGGGGTGTGTATTACCAAAAATACGGAAGCGAACTATGTCAATAGAATAACATACATTCAGTGTGTTAAAACATTCAAGCAATAAGCAGCCCAGCTGGCTGGGGCTGTAGAATAAGCCGACTGCATCTCTGCTGAAGGGTAAGTCCCCACCCCCAAAAGAGTGTTCTGGATATGAAACTAAACTATTTGGTGTTGAGGCTCTAATTCGGGAGTTTGGGGGAATGTGGAGTACCCCTTTATTGCTAACACTCCTAGATCTACTCTGTCCCGGAGTGGTAGTACCTGTTAGTTGTCAGATAGAACTGTTTAATTATTTACTACACTTGAAACTATTTAACTGTGTGTAAACAAATGACTGCTAAATAGAATTACTTGAGTGAAATAGCAATACTTAAAACCATTTCATCATCCTCATCATCATGTCGCGCTATCAGCACGGATATTCCTGACCCTCTCTCGCCACACCTCCCTATTGTCCATTGCTTTCGGCAGATCCTCAGAGCTATATCCCGTATCGGCACAGAGCTGCTGTATGTAGGTTCGAGCTGGACGTCCTGCCTTTGCTCGTCCATGTGAAGGGGTCTACAGGAGTATGTCACTTATGAGATCGTCCCTACTGCTCCAGTAGTGACCTGCGTGTCTGGTTCGTGTAATTTTGATAGTTTTCGTGATGGGTGTTTGGTGGCCGTGCAGCTGCTGCTTTGTGAGGTGCTGTCTCCAGGACTTGTTCAATATTGCTCGCAGCATTCTTGTGTAATTATTGTCAATCTTTTTCTCCATCCGTTTAGTTAGCGTCCATGTGGTGCATCCATATAGCAGTATTGACACGATCGCTGCATGGAAGGAATTGAGCTTCATTTTATCAGTCAGGTCTGACTTCCATATGACTGAAAGCCTATCGATAGTTGTCTATGCCTTTGCTAGTCACATATTGATGTCTGTCTCGGTTGATGAGACACTGCTCCCTAGGTAGGTGAACTTGTCAACTAGTTTCAGAGTGCTACCGTTTCGTGTGGAGATGTCACCTGTTTGATTAAAGTGCATATATTCCGTCTTGCGTGCATTGACATGGAGGCCGATGCTTGCAGCGGCTCGTTCAAGACTATGTAGCAGGGTTTCGGCTTGAGCTGGTGCATTTGCCAGAAGCGCTATATTATCGGCGGTGTCGGCGTTGGTAATTGTTTCTGCAGGGTACTTTCTGCTTCTTTCTTTTGAAAGCTTGAAACCGTTTTCTTTGATTTTATCGATAGATGTTCTAGGCACGTAATCTAGATAGATGATAAATATGTATGGGGCTAGTGTGGCTCCTTGTAGTGCGCCTGCTACTATGTCGAAGTAGTCTGTGTCTCTATCCGGAGAACAGACTTTTACTTTGGTATTTCTATAGAGCATCATTATGGCTACGACGGTCTTTTTTTTTTTTTGGTAGGCCGTAGGCGGGAAGAATTTGCTCCATCTTACCTCTGAGAATGGAGTCAAAGGCCTTAGTAAAGTCAACAAATAATATTGTTGCCTGTAGACTTTTTGAGCGTACATCTTCAAGAATTCGATTGATAGTCAAAATTTATGAGGGCATAGATCAATTTCTCCGGAAGCCATTTTGGTTCTTCCTAAGTATGTTGTCAATTATGGGTTCTATGTGTTTGCGTAGTAGGGCATTGTATATCTTGACCGCTATGGACGTGTTATACCTCGGTAGTTCTTGGCAAATCCGAGGTCACGCTTTTTAGGGAAGGGGAGGATGCATCCCTTCATCCATCTGTCAATAGGATTTTAATTTATATACGGCATTACAGTGTCGGAGCAGTATGTCGTCGAATCTTCTGGTCTTCCACACCTCTGGGGGTATTTCATCGAGCCCTGCTGCCTTTCTATTTTTAATTTTTCTTAGTACCGAGAGGAATTCTTCTTGAGTAAACGGTCCTAGTTTGATGTCTAATTGCTTACTTATGATTCTCGTGATTAGTTCATGAGTGACTTCCGGAGGGTTCCTGAGTAAATTCTCCAAATGCTGTTTCCACAAGTGTATTCGATCTTGTTGGCTGGTAGCTTTTAGTTTAGCTTTAGCGGTGCTCTTCCTTCTGCTCACTTCGTTTATCGTTTGCTATGCTATCATAGATTGTCTACCTTCAACCGAGTCTCTAATCTTATCGATCTGATTTTATATGTATTCTGTTTGATCTTTTAGGTATACGTTTTGTGCCTTTTTAAGTTTCAGGGCATTGGTATTGGTTGGGTTCTTCCTATTGCATTCGGAGGCAGTTTTCACGTCTGCACCCTTTTTTCTAACCGCTAATGTCTCCTATGAGACTCTATATTTTGTTCTTTGTTTTGTGGGAATAAATTCCGCTGCCGCTTCTAGGAGGGCGTTGAAAAAATTCTCATATTCTTCATTCGGAGTGTGTATTTTTGTCTGTTCTTGTAGAGCATCGTATTTGGTTCTTAGTGTTAACGTATATTTATCACTAATATCCCTGTTATTAAGCAGGGCCCAATCATAGGGTACAGGTGTCGTTGTTCGGGTGGCATTCTTTCGTAGGCTCTGTCGTATTTTTGCTGTGACAATTCGGTGATCGGTGGACATACTCTCGAATGAGGAGTAAGTTTCGCAATTCAATGCGCTATTATTCCATTTCTTGTTTATAAATACGTAGTCTCTCTATGCTTTAGTATTGTTTGGGTATGTGTAGGTCCATAGTTTTCCCACCCTTTTTTGAAAGTTTGTATTGAGGCATGTTAATCTATTTTCTATCGTGAAATCTGTGTGATGTTGTCCATTTCTGTTTGACAAGTTATGTAGGCTGAATTTGTGGTTTCCGTTTTTCCCAATTTGGGCATTCATGTCCCCGCCAATGACGAGGACGTTGTGTTTCGGGATGCTACGAACAAGAGGGAATAACTCATCATAGAAGGTGAAGAGTTCAATTTCTTCACTAACATTATTAGGGCTGTAGCGGGAGATTATTGTTGCTCTGGGATTGCCATTATAAGTAGCTACCATCATCCTAGGTTATATTCTCTCTATGCTATTTTGTGATTTTAGGGCTCTTGATCCTATAAGAATACCAACACCTCCTACCGTGGCATTGACTGAATTTTTCCAAGCTGATGCAGTGGCTAGCGTCTATCCATTGCCAGTATCGTGATATTTAATATCCTCACTATGTGTGTATCTGTGTTCTTGAATGCATAATGTCTACGTTATGATCTATGGCCGATGTAGTCAACTCCCGTAGTTGTTCTATTTTATTTAAGGTTCTAACGTTGAATGTCGCTATTTGCATTGTTTGTTTGCATTTTAGTAGTTTTTGTTTGAGCTCTGTAGCTGATTTTTCGAATACTGAGGCCAGGGCTCCAACCTCAGCAGGACGCGCAATTTTTTTACCCGCACGATGAGCGATGCAGTTTAAACATGTGGTTTGAGTGTGGGTCATGGTTATCTTTCGATGGCTGTTTTTATTCTCATCCAAAGAAGCCACCCTTATAGATGAGTAGCAATAGTTCCCTGATTGAACTAATCGATCCTAGACGTT
Source organism: Sepioteuthis lessoniana (assembly GCA_963585895.1). NCBI lineage: Eukaryota > Metazoa > Mollusca > Cephalopoda > Myopsida > Loliginidae > Sepioteuthis > Sepioteuthis lessoniana. The sequence goes on from OY757918.1 coordinate 60,463,446, forward strand.
GAGACGTTGAACCGGGAGATTTATGCGCCCAGGACCAGGTTAGGCATTGCGTTAGGCCATCAGAGGGTTTATCTGCTTGCCTTTACGTCCACCATGCTGCTTCCCATGGCTTTCGATTTTTAAAAAAACTACTTTCGTTCCTCCTTTTTCATTAAGTTTTAACTTAGTTAAAGTCCACGACTACTTATTTTTAAATTTTATTAGAGACTTTTTTTTTTGCTTCTTTGCATTTAATTTTACGTTTACTTTGTTGGTTTTTTTTTGTTTTGTTTTTGTTTTTTTTTTGCAAATATATCCTATTAATATTAGATAGCAATAGTTGAAACCATTTAATTGCGAACCAACAAATGAACAGAGGCAAGATTAAAAATTGTTACATACAAACTATTCATTTACAAATCATATATATTTAATATATCAGTATAAACAGGATTTAGCATTAGATATCCTACAAAGGTTGATATGCTGTAAAAAGCAACCAACCAATCGTGGCCTCTCGAGATTTTTGCTACATTGAATTTTTATATATGCTTTTAGTATTTGCGGTAAAAATATTGGCTTTTAAGCAAAAATACTTAGCTGTATATTTAATCATTAGAATGAATTACTGTTTTGATGTACTTATTTGATAAATCCTACATTCAGGGAAAGGAGTAGCGCCTTATCCGACTCCTCGATGTAGTAGGCTATTGAAAATGGGCCATCGGGACTCCTTCGACTACCGTTGGCCAACTTACTTACATGTAATATGGTTTATATAAACAACTTTACAATTCATTTCTCTAGTAAAATAATCTGCAATCAATCCCAATAAATATTTTTTTAGATATTTGCTTTGTCACTGGGTAATCATTAAAGTGAATGACATTTTTTTGCTTATTTGTTTAATAAATCCTTCTTGAAATATAATACTTTATATAGATGCTTTCAATATTTGCTATGTCACTCTATATTTAACGATAAGACTAAACTGCTATTTTGACGTATTTTTTTAAAACTTAGGGTTTCTTTTAAAATACGTCAAAATTACGATTACATTATATTATATTATTAATTGTATAAATAATTTATGAATATAGAACCTTAAAAAGAAAACGAAGTATCTTCGTTGTTATATAACTTTTCAAAACTGCAATAATGGAAGTATCATGTCTCTATTTTGATAGTATCTGTCTGTATCTTGAACTGAAATGCATCAATTAATTCATTTTAGTGAAACCAGTAAAGTTTTCATTTCTCATTCTCCCAGTTTCCATCCTGTTGCCAGAGATCAGCTTCCATTGTAGCGTCCTCGTTTTATTTGTATGCGCAACCCACTCGCGCATATGACATGGTGGCACACCTCTTTCATTTTAAAAAGCTTCTATTCGAAACGACACTCCTTCATAAAAAAAAATCAGAATAAAAAAAAGACTCTGCTCTTTCTTGTAAAAAAAAAGTTGCTTCAAATGGTAATAACAATAATAATCCCTCAGAAGAAGAGCAACCTCTTATACGGTACTTATAAATCCACTTGTGTGTTGTGTAAGCATTAAGAATTTGTTGGGCTTATATATATATATATATATATATATATATATATATATATTTTTAGACGTATTAGGTAACGTAAACTAAATCCCTTCTGTGTATGATAAAAAGATAAATGACTTTTTTCGACATTAACTTTACTAAACAACATATTTACGATTTTATTCAACTATCTTATGCAACCTTTCAGAGAACTTCATAATTCTATCTTCTCACAACATTTTAACTTTTTCAGCCAAGAACTGTTCTAGGTGTCTTTTGCACTATTCCAGTGAATTTTTTTTTCATTTAGTAAAAACCGGAATAGATGTTTACTCCAAAGTGCACCATCCAAAGAAATAGCTGAAAGCTCACTATATAGTGGATATTCTATGTTGATTCTTGTGGAAGGTCTAAATGAGTACTTTGAAATTACGTTTGTTGATTTGAAATATTTATTTTTCAAATCATGGAAGCGTGTATGACATTTCGATTGTCGTTGACCAGTGAATGTTTTGAGCATAACACTAAACTTTATCCAGAGTACCTCTTCATTGCCATTACTCCCAGGTCCACTCTGACCCAGGATTTGCAGTACCTGTTTGGGTAACATGTATGGGTCAAATTGAAGTTTGATTATTTACTATACTGGTGTACAAACAAATGAGCTCTTGTTCGTTTAAAAATGTTACTTACAAACTATTTGTTTACAAATCATACACAGACGCGCGCGCACACACACACACACACACACACACACACACACACATATATATATATATATATATATATATATATATATATATATATATATATATATATATATAAGGTAAACAGGATTTGGCATAAGATATAAGGTAAACAGGATTTGGCATAAGATAACCTACAAAAGTTGATATGCTGTGAAACCCAACCAACATTCAAATACTTGCACTGTGTGCAAATTATTTGTATTAAGAATAGGTACTTGAAGATAATTACTGGAATCTTAGACAAGATAGTTTGCATTTCACTTCGCGTTATTGCTTTGGAGAAGGCATGAATCAATCTCTTTTCTCCTTCTTTAGCTTGGGGTTCATAGTAGGGCAGATTAGGTTTTTTTAACCTTGGTAACAGAACCGGCCTGGGAGAAGGTAAACTCTCAATTCTAAACGAGTTGTATTATGGTTAAAATTGATCTTGTGTCGAATCCTGTCCTTATTTTTTTTTAACAATCATTTCATAAGACCAATGTTGGCCGATTATAAAATGGGAATTGCTTCAAATTTGAATTTACAATAATAAAATTGAAATTAAATAGAATTCAATCTTTCAATGAAGTGTCAAGTAATTAATTTACTGGTAACCTACCTCGTGACCAAAATAAGTATTCTCACTCATAGCCATGTTCGAACCATTGTAAAAGCAAGAATCTCAAATGGTAATTTCCTCAGTAGGCAAATCCCTTCCATTTGAGAGATATAATAATGATCTAATTTTTGTGTGTATGTCACCTAAAACGGTGAAAAATAGCGTATTGAAGCGAAATTATTGCAATCCGTAAAATATTTTAATTTGGAGAATAAAGCAGTTTCCAAATCAAGAAAAAATTTGGTGGAGTCTTGGTTTTGCTCGTTCCAATCATTATTATTTCTCATAGAAGATGACTATTAAAGCTTGCAGTATTCATTTAAGTAAGAAAGTGAGAAGAGTAGAAGGCAAAGTCGAAATTGAAAAAAAATTCAACAAATCGAAATAAAAAAGGAAAAACACAGCTACAATTTTTGTCATAAATGTTGAATGCAAAGAGGGATAAAAGGGCAAAATCATAAAATTTGGAATATAAACTGAGATTATGAAAATGGAAAAGAGGTGAATAGAAGAAATGAGATAGACTGAAATCTGGTGAGGAAAATATGAGAAAATATTATTAACAAAATATGTTGAAAAAGAACGAATAAGTCAAATAAATATGAAAGTTATTAGAAAAAGAAAAAGCAACAAAGAAAAAAAAAAGCATTTCGATAAAAAAAAAAAGTTTTTAGGAAAAGAAAAAAGAAAGAAAGAAAGAAAGAAAGAAAGATTAAATTGAAAGAATAATGAAAATGAATAGAAAAAAGGAATTAAACAAATGAAAATAAAACGAGGAAAAGAAGAAAAAGATGAAAATGAAGAAATAAATAAATGAGGAAATTCACTTGTGGGAGGGGAGTTCAATGGAAACTTATTCTTTCAAAAGACAAGGAACATAACGACAAATGAATATCATTGAAAGGAAATAAATAACGAAATAAAGGAAATATTTATTCCGAGAATTGAATAAAAAAGAAAGCAGAGATATTTTTTTAAAATCCAAATCGCTCTGACAAAAAAGTCAAAGGAATGCTATACGTATTTTACATTATCAGATACCTACTACAACTACCTGCAAGCAATAACTATTTTTTTAATATTTATTATTTCAACATTTGCCCGGAAACAAGAGTCAGAAAGGGACGAGAGTTTGAGTCTCACAGGCAGCCAAATCTTTAATGTGGGCTTTCCCGAGCACGCCGTACCTCAGTGCCGTAGAATTGACAACTCGAGTGGACTGCAAGAAAAAGCAACTAGAATTAAGATGAAGGATAATACGAGTCGAAATTATTGGTAATAATAATTTTCATCCCCCAAAGCGATCCATCTCTCTCTCTCTCTCTCTCTCTCTCTCTCTCTCGCTCGCTCTTCTTTGTATGTACCTCTCTCTTTTTCCCTCATCAAGCCCTCTAAACATCAGGCAAGAGATGTAGTTCCACTTGAAATTGTCCCCCCTCTTGTTTACAACATTCAAACAGTTCGTCTTTTAGATTTTTACGTATTTGTTTATTTCGGTTTATTTCTCCCACCGCCACGTGAGAAACGAGCAACGTTGTTGGCCCCAGACAGCAAAACAAAGAACTATGGGAAAGGAAAGCAAATAGCTAGCCAGAGTTACAATACTAAGGGTACATGAGCCCTTATTTTGGAATAATATGAATGAGTGGGGCATTAGTTGTTCCCCTACACACACCACAAAAAATAAGAGTACGAAGCAACCTTCAAACATACAGCAGCCCCTCCCTGGTATTATGGTTAGCGAGCTAGGGAAGCAGATTGTTGTAAATGAGTTCGATTCTCACAGGGTGCCCAATACTTCGAGGTGAATGGCAAACTAAAATAAGCTTAAATAACAACCTTAAAAAAATACAGACGAAATAATAATTGACAATTTCGATGACTCTTCGTCGCAAAAGCTACATTATTGCCTCGGGTTATGAAGATCATCAAAAACTATAACAGATATGACCGCTTCATGTGATGTAATGGTTAACAAGTCAGGTTAGCGGATTATTGTTGGTGAAGTCGATTCTTACAATCTCATATTTCTGGTCAACTTCTTTACGATGGCTTCCGAAACACGTTGTTCCTTAGAAGTGATAACTCAAGTGAGTTTACCAAGTCAAACTTAGTAAACATCAGTAACAATCAGTCCAGAGATATTTATTTTGTCACGGTAGAATACATATTTCCGTATCGTCCACAAAACTTCTGCAAAGGGAAAAATCGGCATATTTGAATAGTGCTTCTGCTTTTTGTGGGCAATATTCTTTTTTGTGATTTTGTGTACAAACTTTTGGCAAGCTAAGAAGGTGCATTTTTGCTGAAAACTTGTTGTTACGGTAATTTTTGTCGCTATCAAATTCTATTGTATATTTCATAATAATCGTTATTTTTATTTTCACTCTATGCAAGTTTTTCACTCCAGTTTTAACTGAAGTCTAGTCGACAGTAAGTCTCCGCAGCTCTTTAGGATTCTTCTAAATATTCTGATTTTAACAGTCTGGATGGTCTCGATTCTTTTCTCTGATCTGTAGTTCAACCAAGTTTTTTCCCAAGCCTCGTTAGATCATTCCAATGACCCCCAACTACCACTGGTATCATAGTCAACTTCATGTTCTATAACTTTTACAGCTCTCAGGCAAGATCCAGGTATTTATTTATTTTTTCGCTTTCTTTTATTCTCAATCTGGTCTCAATCTGGAAACGCAAAGACCACTAAATGACAAGTTCTTTTCCTCTTCTTTTTCTTCTTCTTCTTATCATCATCATCATCATCATCATCCTTGCCGGTTTTTCACACTGGTTTTAACGGATGTTCTTTTTTATTGAAGTCTGAGAGACAGCAAGTCTCTTTTGGGTCTCCAGGACTCTTTTAAGTATTCTAACTGATCTTATCAATGCTGTGTTCTGTATGATCTCAATTCTTTTTCTGATTTCCTTCCCCCTTCTATCTTTTCCAGGCCCTTGAGAATTGTTCCAATGGCCCCAACTACAATTGATGTCAACGTAACCTTCATGTTCTATTGCTTTTTCAGCATTCTGGCAAGATCCAAATACTCGTTTATCTATTCACTTTCTTGCATTTCGTCGTCTACCGTAACAGCAAAATCCCCTTGACAACAAGTTCTTTTTTCTTCTTCCAAATTCTATGTCTGGCTTTCTAACCGGCATGGGGGGATCCGTTTGTATCCCCAAAATCCACAGAATTTTATGCGTTTCATTTTCTACGACAGATTCTGGTTTGTGCATTTACTATTTTTCAGCATGACCAAATTTTTTGTCTCTCACATAGTTCCCATTGAATCACCTTTTTCACCCCGTCATGCTTACTCTTGTAACTTTTTCTTTTTTTTTTTGTTAATTTGCTGCATGCTCTTATAATGTGTTTAAGGAATTAATTTAGGAGTGAATAAAAGTAGAAACAACTAAGAATATCTCATTTTTTGAGAAAAACAAAGGAACTGTTCAAATTTTTTAGTCACTTACCAACCGTCTTCGATGGCCTTTAAGCAAAATTTTGTTGAGAAGCAATAAACAAGCTAGTTTTGCATAAGATTATCACGGAAGGGAGTTCAAATCCTAATGAGTACTTGACACTTGTAACTTTGTACCCTACTAAGTAAGGCTCATTAAAAATTGAAGCAGGAATTAGTTAGTACAATGATAGATAGATAGATAGATAGATAGATAGATAGATCAAAAATTGATTGAGTTGAAGCAATAAATATTTTTGAACAAAACCAATTTAGAAAAAATAGATTGCAATAGAGTTTTTTTGTAAAAAGTTCTGACTCATCCAAATAAAATAAGAAATTTTGATATTTGAGAAACTATGAATATTTGGCTTGTTCTTTATAGGATTCGACACCTCAAACATTAATTTTTCATGTCGCAACATTACACCACTGGACAAAAATATAAGACCACCCTCAAAAATGAAAAAAGGATATTGTTTACAATTTTGAAATTATGTAAATTAGACATACGAAAGATAAGGCATGAAGACAATTAAATTTTAAAAAAAGAAGAAATTTCAATTCATTTTTTATATGCATATTAGCATTTATGCTTAATTTTAGAATTTTGTTTTGACATAAATATAAGACTAATGAGCAGAACTAAAGAATATAAAGGCAATTTTTTATTTAATATTTTGTAGATCCGCTGTTAGCTTTGATAACCTCAAAAATTTGGCTAGGTAACTAGTTACTGAAGTTGAACTGAAGGTATTTTTCCCATGCATCTAAGATTGCGTTTTTGAATTCAGAAACTGCTGAGTACTGTTGACCTCCTTCTTTTGCAACTATCAATCCCCACAAATTTTCTATATGATTGAGGTCTGGAGAGCACGCTGGGTAGTCAACAAGTCTTATTTTTTGTTCAAGCAAGTATTTCTTTGTTGTTGATGCATTGTTGATAGCAGCATTATCTTGCTGAAAAATCAATTCTTTTCCACATAGACGACGCCTATGTGCGAGAGACAAATCATTTAGCATCTTTACATAATCTGCTTTTTGTCGACCACGGACAAATTGTAGTTTAAGTTTTCCTGGAGATGAGAAGCCCCCACTCTCCGATCATAAGATATTATCCTCCACTATGCTTTGTTGAGTAATTCTCTTCTGGAAAAATTTTTGCATGCCAGTACTTCAGAAAGTCATCTGGACCATCTAAATTGAATTTCTTTTCGTTTGAGAAAACAATTTTTCGCCATTTTTTAGCACTCATGGTTTGGTATTGACGAAGCATATCCAAGTCATTTCTCTTTGTGCTTCATAGTTTAACTTGGATAATGAATTCTTTTCTTATGCTTAATTTTTCGTCGTTTAAAAGCCTTCTTATTGTTCTAGTACTACAAGGAGCATTCACTAGAAAAAAGAAAACTTCGTCGACGAAGTTTTCTTTTTTTACTTCGCAAATAATTGTTCTCTTGAATTGTGGTGATAATATTTCTGGAATGTCAGTCTATTTTCTTGTTCCATACTTATTTGGACTTTTCAAGTAATTGCAGATAATGGTTTAACTGCGTCCAAAGACCTTCAAAATTTCTCTCTGGGATTTTCCGACTCTTTTCAGAGCTGTAATCTCGCCTTTCTCAAATTCAGATAATTTAGTTCCTTTAGCCATTTATGCTATTAGTATTTTAAGTATTACAGTTTTGATAGCTTTTTTATTACATAGACTATATACAATAAATTTTTCAATTAAATTAAGTCCTCTTTTCTTTAGTATTTATTGGTGGTCTTATATTTATGTCAAAATAAATTTTAGAATTTAGCATAAATACTAATATACGTATAAAAAATAAATTGAAATTTCTTCTAATTTTAAATTTAAATGTCTCTTAACCTTATCTTTCATATATCTGATTTTCATAATTTAAAAAATGTAAACAATATCTTTTTCTTCATTTTTGAGGGTGGTTTTATATTTTTGTCCAGTGGTGTATTACTTATTATTTTGCTTGACTGTAAATCTCCTTTGTGAGATAAAACTTTATTTTGTCCATTAATGTGTCTGTTTTTCTTTTGTCACTAATGTAAAGATGAGAAAAAAATTATGAAACATTTTATTCTTTGAATATAAATTGGGTTAGAATGTCTCACAAACTGTATGGAACTCAGACCATATCCCTAAGTCAGAAAACTTGGATTTATACTTTGTACATTTTAGTTGTATTATAAAAAGGTTTCAATTGGCTTCTACATGTATAAGAAAAAGATTCTAAATTTTTCTACATAAGTCACCAAACTTTTTTCTGGATATGTTTTCATTTTTTTCTAGATAAGTCACCAAAAGGTTTCACCTTTTTTCTAAATATGTCACAACACGAGAAAAATGTGTCTTTCGTGTGAATCTTTGTGTGTCAGTCTCATCATTTCTAATGTATTTCATTGACTTTTCTGCAACAAAATCTTACTGACACCTGCATGAAGAAGTGGTTACATGCACTACTTGCACATAAGTATTTGAGCAAAAAATCAGTTTGTTTCTAATCGCATGGTTTTCTGGGTTAAAAAAAACCTTGTGTTACATCCTGCTCATTGGCTGGGGAGTTGGGTAAATACATAATGGTGGTGAAAATGGAGAGTGGTATACTTTTTCATAAAAGTATGTATCAATAAAAAAATTCCAATGAAGAATTACTGGATTTGCGTTTCATTCATTTTTCATTTCTTTTTTGATAAATACAGCTTCAGTCTTGATACATTTTGAATACATGTCACATGTCAAAATAATATGTCACTATAACAAGGTATTTAGTAATGTTTTGTGGTTCTGAAAGCCAAATATCTCGAAAAATACGTTTTTAATAGTCTTAAATTGTTAAAAAAAAAATTTTTTAAAGATTAATTTTTTTCTATTCTTCTACAATCTTGCTCAGAATCGATCCTGAAAATTGACAAAGGGAAAACTCATTGATATTTTGAAGAACTGCCAAACTAGTAAGTTTATTTGGATCTCCCACTGCAAGAAATCCTTAATTCCAATCATTGGTAATGAATTGTCTGCGTGTTCAAATACATAATTCATTTAATCACGTAGAACGAATAAAATGAACATTTGAAGTTAAATTCCATCTAAAGAAATAAGTGTTAAACAACAGGCTAATTCATCACAGATCTCTCTCTCTCTCTCTCTCTCTCTCTCTATATATATATATATATATATATATATATATATATATATATATGTGTGTGTGTGTGTGTGATATTAAATGTCTGATAATTATAGTATTATATCTATATAAAATTTTGATAATTTATTTATAAAAATTCTCCAACAAGGGTAGGATGCGACGCAAAGTCAATTTTTAGGCTGTGTACAACTGGTTTTAAAGAAGATTTTTATTTCTCCTACATTGGTAGCGATCTCAAAATTAAAGAACCCATCCTATCCTATAAAATTAACAGTAACAGTACTTCGTTGCATTTTCAAAATCTTTCCATCAGCTTTTATTTTGTTTCGACTCTGCTTCGGGTTCGGAGTATAAAACACTTTTTTTAAAGATATCAATTGTTTGTCTTATCTAAAAAAAATTCTCGATATATATATACATATACATATATATATATATATATATATATATATATATATATATATATATATATATATATATATTAATTGGTGGTCTTATCTAAAAAATTCTGGTTATATATATATATATATATATATATATGTATATTCGAAGGTAAGATATTTTTGATTTTTCCATCTACATAAGAAAGCGAGAAAGTTTAACTCCCTCCTCACTCAGAAGATTGGCGTAACACAATCTTCTTTCTTTCATTTTACTTTAATTGGCAGCATGGTGTACTAAGCTAATTTTGGTAAATCTCAGTATCCGGTTACAAACAAAGAGAGCTTTTGAAAAGAGCTCTCTCTCTCTCTCTCTCTCTCTCTCTCTCTCTCTCTCTCTCTCTCTCTCTCTCTCTCTCTTGGATACATGCATCTATAAGTCATCTCAATAATGGCCAGTACAATTCCCTAGAGAATAAACTTGAGATGCCTCTTATTGTTAGATTATGTTTATTTACTAAGCTTACCTAAGTTTTATCAGAGGAATGGAGCACCCAATGAGTAACAAACTCACAAGTAATGTTCTGCTAGTCTAGTTTACTAAACATTACGCGCAGAAAACAAAAAATAACCACAGTTTAAATTTAACACAAGATCTAAAGTATGCAACAACTAGTGAATTAGAAAGAAAGAAAGAATTAGTTTAGATTTGGCATACGGCTGCAAGTAGGGAACATTTAGTAATTAAAAAAAAGAACGAAACAATGATGCCAAGATAAGATCGAATTCACTTCTCAGAGTGATTTGCGATACAAGCTTATTAACCATTACATCGTATCGATGAAAACTGAATACAATTTCAAATTAAAAATTGAATAAAGCTAGTATAGATTTTACACAAAACTACAACTATCAAGCGCCTAGGGTGGATCGAATTACTCACTAATAATTGCTCTACGAAACTAGCTTACTAACAATTGCACCACGACGGAATTCCCTAAAAAATCTTAGCTAGGGTCATATTTGAAAAACTTTTAACTTTCGGGCACCTAGTGCAGTTCAAACTCACTATTCGCAAGTATCGTTCCAATTTTAGTATATGTACCGCCGAAAAGTAATTGTTCCGAAAAATTTGTTGGCTAACAATAACACATATGGTAACTTTATATGTAACAATTAACTTCCCATTATTAAAATGAGTTTTTACAAAAAAGACCAACTAATCTATGAACTGTCCAACCGAGACACCAAACCCACGGGCCAAACGAAAGCGACGACAACAAAAAGCAATATTTCATAAACAACTGTTTTCACCCTGTTGATAATTTGTTATTCTAAATGAGTCATTTCAATTAATCTGTCGGACGATAGGCATTTTGTAAAATTATTTGAGATTGTTAAGAATGGGGTGTTCTTGAGAAAAGAGAAACCCAACCTGATATGGGTTCAGTAGTTCACCGTGGTTTTACTGAGAGAAAAAAGGAAGCCAAAAAATTGTGATATATTGGACTGGCCAAAAAGTTCATTCAGTTATTTTCGATAGATGGCATTATGATCATCTGAAACAATCAAAATTTATTCTTTAATTTATTCCACATTAGTATTCTGTGTGTGTGTGTGTGCGCACGCGCGTGTTTGAGTGTGTATGTATGCTGCATAACCACTCGTATAAGCATAGAAATTATATATATATATATATATATATATATGACCTCCAGTAAATTCATGTAAATATGTTATTTACTTTCTTTTCTAAAAATCAACTCATTCAAAGATATGCGTGATTTTTTTGTTTTCATTTGCGATTTACTCTCTCTCTCTCTCTCTCTCTCTCTCTCTCTCTCTCTCTCTCTCTCTCTCTCTCTCTCTCTTAATTCATTCTCTCGTAATAACTTTCTATAATTCTATCTTCTCCATTTCATACAACACTATATTCTCTTCAATTGCTTTTTCTTTCCAGCTTCTGTGTATTCCCTTTCTTTTCTCCACACATTCTTTCTTTCTTTCTTTCTTTCTTCTGTTGACTTAAGTTATTTGAAATTTAAATTCGATCAATGCTCCCGCGTCTTCAGCTCATTAGTACGACTTGCGCCACCATCTCAAAGTCATAGATAAGTACAAATGTCAATTCACACATAAGTAATCATATTATAAAAAACTATATATATATATATATATATATATAATTAAGTTTGGCATATAATAAAAATGTATATTTTAATTTAAGACCTTCTCGAAAAGGCGACTATGCATTTTGATCTTTTCGCGTCATGAATGAAGATAATCTCCCGACGGATACTTCCGACATCTCATGTCATCTCATGACATTAAGACACCATTAAAAATCAGATACCCTTAAAGGTTATCAGGAACATAAGAGTTTTATTATACATATATATATATATATATATATATATATATATATATATATATATATATATATATATATATATTATACGAAAAATTATGATAGATACTGTTTCGGTATATTTCGACCTCGATATAACTGCTATTTTAAGATAAAAACTGAAATAGTTTTTTTTTTTCTATAAGATCCTATGAAAACTTCTTATATGATATCAATGTTATGCTTCTTTATTCATTTAAGAGCTAAACGTAACTGAAACACGTGTCTCTTTTAAGTACTCTTAAGTTCAGTAGTACTGATGATAAGAGTTCATGGTGCACTGTTTGTTTAATTGGACTTACGCTTAAATCAAACCAAAAGCATCTATACTCATCTGAGTACCAAAGTTAAGGAGCGATGAACCTAATCTATATTTAGAGGGTGACTAGTTTTGACCACCAGGTACTGTATGCCAGACTAATCAAACTTTTGCAAATATCAGCTATCTTAATTGTCTCTTCCCACATTTGTAGTCTGATTTTAGGTGGATTTACATATTTACCTTTTGTCTGTAACGCGTAATAGAATATTAATTGCTATTCATAGAGTAGGCTTTCTTTATTTCTCAATTCATTCATATGCAAATACGTAAAATGTGTCCTAACAGGATTTTCTACGTGTTTCTTAATTTTTCTGACTGTTATGCGAAAGTAAATAGAAATGTATAATTAACTAAATTTGTTTCAGAAAATATTATCTCAAGTTTTGATTATCAAGTATGTCATTAATATTTCCGTAATACTCTTCTATTAATTCTTAATTTAATAACTTGAAAAATTGGGTGTTGTAGCCGGTTAATTCAAAATCTAAGGAGTATTGTTTGGAGAATCATAGAGATTCTGATACGCCATTCTTCTACTCATACAAAAACGTGCAACAGTTTCTGCGTAATTTTCACCACTCAAAACAAATTATTAGCTAAGCTTCAGCTTAGTTAATTTTCTTCATCGATTCCAAAGAACAAATATTTAAATCATTTTTAAGAGCAAAATTTGCATAATCAATCTTTTCGTTGACTAATTTTCAAAGAGCGAACTTTTCTCGTACCACTCTAAATATCGTATCTTTTTATGATTTTTGCTCATCAGTGAGTTTATTGAGTGATGGTGATCGAGTTCTTCTCTACAACGCGTTTTCAACAACTAAATATCGACATATTCTGAACAAGTCATCACCCTTAAAACATTGTTTTCTTAGAATATATATATATATATATATATATATTGTTTTGAAAGAAAGGTCCACGAAGAGATTTGTATTTTTTTTAGGATTTATTTATTTATTTTGTTCTTACATACGTGTATGCTTCCAGCTTGTTGCTTTCGTCAGAGAACATATATGGCACAAGGCCTTCTTAATATGGTACTCAATGAGACTTAAACTCACTATATACATATAATGTAACTGGAAGAACATGCAAACCTGGTTAAATTGTCATTATAAATTTATTTCGACGAAGAATATAATCTTCGTCTCTTCAGATGATTTGAGGATAGATAGATAGATAGATATAAAGTCTTGGTAATCGTAAAAAAAAATTAAAATGTTATTTCTAGTTAGGAAAGTTTCATCAAGATGTCTATTTTATACGATTAAACGAAAGGAAGTTGAATATTTAGTTTAGCTAACCTGATGGACAAAAATTAGTGTCCGATTTAGCATTATACTTATATTATTAATCAAACCACCTCAATAAAAGCTTTGAAAGCTATAGGATTGCCAAAAACTAATATGGTAAAGACATGCCCTGGGGCCCCATTAGTAAGTACAAAATATTTGGTGGTCATAGCTCCAGCTATTCTTTATTTAGCCGTTGAAAGAGAGACAAAAAATACATCAGGTATTTTAGTTGTCAACCCATTAGGTTCCCGTTGTTACAGCGGCTCCTGATGATACTGATGCTGCTATTTAGGAAAGAGTGAATGATTCTAATTAGCATTTCATATTTATCTCTGCTATATCGAATATTTAGAATATTAAAAAATAACGATCATCACGAACATAGAACCCACAAAATGACCATTTAGTTCCAAACTGAAATAAACCAGCTTTATTTTCTAAGTTAGAGGATTTCAAGTGAATTGCTCTTATAAAAATATCTCCATGAAGTGCTGTTTTCGCTGTATTATGGGTACATACTACCAAAAATGATGAGAAATTTATTAATACATAAATATATTAATAGCACTTATGATAGGTATTTAATTAATTAGTTCTATTTAGTTGCACATTAAAGAAGGTAAAAATTTGATATATTCTTGAATTCAGATAACATATCAGAAAAGTCACTAATTTTAATATGAACATTCAAAGAAAATGTCCTAATTACTATGTAGTACATATGATTGAAGTGCTTATTCTCCAAAAAAACTAAAGCACAAGCACACACACATACACACACACACACACACACACACAGAGATTCTGATAGATATAAATACATTTGTTTCTGGCAGAAGTTGACTTATTCTTTCCAATAAGAATAGAATCCATATACACTCATAAAATACTTCTCTGGTTACTGTTTGGTCGATGACGCATAAGCGACAGTCCAAACAACGTAATCCCGATCGATATGAAGCTGGTAAAATTTACTTCTCAAACCAACTGCGCTCAAGAGACAGATGACGTCACGGTGGCCATAAAAATATCTATTTATATTTCAATATAATGAAAACTCTATTTTACCCATTTGATAGAATGTTTAAAATAATGTCGTTTTTTAACTTTCAAATTCATGTAATATAAATATCACGCTTATTTAACAGTATATATACATATATATATATATATATATTGTAGGCATATTTTGTTGAAAGCAACAGACAAGGATATGGTATCGAGCTTTTTATTATTCTGTTCTTGGCGAGCGAGATGTCGCCACTGTGGTTGAGGCCATTTTTAAAATGTCCAAAGTCTCTATTGGTGTAGTCCGAATACGGATACTTGTTAAGGGCGTGGGTATTAAATATATAATAGAAAAGGTAAAATTCAAATGAGAAAGGAATATAAAAAGTGCTCGATGCTACTATGGCAGAGCATGTCTAAAATCTAAAATATCTAAACTATGTACTCTTAAAATCCATTACTAAAAGTTTCATCTGGATCACACAATCGTCAGACGGAAATAAGAGAAAACGTGGCAAATCAACCGTATTTAAGGTAAGAGGACTTTGTCGAGGGGCATGATTTTTGTTCTGATGAGATGCACAAGAAATAAAAAAAATCTATATAATTTATTGATTTAATGATATATATATATATATATATATATATATATATATATATATATATATATAAGCATATTTGATATGATAATAAAGACACATTTTGTCAATATAATTTTATCAAGATCCTTTCGAGTTGCCTGATAAGTGTCTTGCTTTCAGGTTGGAATTAGTAGAGGAATTTACCAAAATTGTCCCAAGCGCTTTCGGCATCTCAGTTTCTTCCAACTTTGCGTTTACGTAATTTTGTAATGTTATTAAAAAAACAAAAAAAACTCTCTAAAAAACTCTTTAAAAGCACTCTTTACACATGCAAACAACTGCTGATGATAGCCTGTGAAAGGTCCGAAAGCACTAGGGACAATTTTAGTAAATTCATCCACCAATTCCAACCTGAAACCAAAACACTTACCAGGAAACTTGGTAGGATCTTAATAAAATTATATAGACAAAATGTGTCTTTATTATTTAATCAAACATGCTTAAATGAAAGACTGCTGCCCAACCACACACACACACACACTCACATAATTTGTAGACCTGTTCATTTTAATATATATATATATATATATATATATATTAAAATTAATAGGTCTTCAACTTATTGATTTAGCTTAATTATAATTATTTTATAATTTCATACACTTGTGCGCTATACGTGTTTCGGGCTTTTACATCATCTTTAGGGGATTTGAATGGTAAGTTCAACTGTTCCTTTTATAGTAAAAATAGTTTTAACAGGTATTTTTGATTGTGTTTAATTCCAAGTTTTGTGTCTGTGAATGTCCCAGTCGAGTTGATTTTATGCGAAGACTTCTAGTCTATGTAAATTATTTGTGTATATATTAGGATGAATTTTTGTGTGTGTCTATGTGTCTGTATGAGTACGTGTGCACATGTATACATGTATAAAAATTCCATAAAAAAGACTAAAAGCATATGTACTACTTGAAAATGATCAACCAATAACGCATGCCTAGCTAAAAAAAAAAACACCGACAGAATTCCTTAAGCTAAACGTAGAGTGCTCAATACACTAAGTAGAGTGAAATATAAATATAAATGCCTACGGAGTCAGAAAAATATTACCTAAGTTTCACCTGACAAGATCATCAAGGTCATCATGATAATCCGGTTAGGTGGAACTTTGATAATTTTCTTCTGACTCTGAAGGCATATATATATACATAGATTGATTGATTGATTGATTTAAGTGAGCCCGTTTCAAGAGAGCTACCATAGTACACAGTGCCCGTGGTGTAGTCGTTATCGCCGTAGGAAATGAACGCGGCGATACGAGTTCAAATCCTGGACGAGACTGATTGCATTTCACATTGCACTAATACCCTTGGGAAAGGTATGAATCCAATTATTCTCCCTCCAGCTATGGGTAAATAGTTGGACAGACTAGGTTCTTCATCCTTGGTTAGGCAACTAGTCTAGGAGAAGGAAAACTCTGAACTCAAACCTGTTAAACTCCGCTTAAAAATTGACCTTGTGTCATATCCTGCCCGAGCGGAGGGGTTGGTAAATAGTACCATAGTACACAGTCTATTTATCAACCCAACGTACCCAATGTGAAAGAGATTGCAATTCGAGGCAAAGATCATCCTTGTTTGATAGTTGCACGTTATAACTGATTTGGAACATTAACTCGTATTTCCAACTGAAAAAAAACCTTAACTGTTCAGCGAGCAGCTATCGTCATTTGGTCTATTAATTTAAGGAAAGCTTTTCATTGTCAGATTAACGATCGTTTTTGAGGAAAATATCATCTAGGCGTATCAGCGTAACCTGGAAAATATGAAGATCTGTGCAAACAATGTGTCAGAAATGGTTAGATCACAAATGTAATTTCTAACCAGGTCGGATGCCAAGTTTTCATTACCAAGTCAACGTCGGCATACCGGCCTAATTTTTTAAAATCCAGAATAAGGCTCCAACTGCATTATCATGGATATGGCATTCTCTCAGAGTGACGACAAACCAACCAACCCTAGCGATATCGTGAAATATTGCTTGGACGCTATGGATTAGTGGTAATGATGCTTCAGTATCGAAATCATGCCTGAATTCAGTCATTATCTGATGAATACATTGTTAAAAGTAACACTGCTGTTTACATAACAGTCATAGTATAAATATATGCATATGTGTTCGCACGAGTAGGATGCGACACAAGGTCAATTTTTAAGTGGGGTTTAACTGGTTTGAATTCTGAATTTTCCTTCTCCTAGACTGGTTGGCATATCAAAATTATAGAACCCAGTCTGTCCTCCTATTACCCATAGCTGGAGAGAAAATCGTTGGATTCATTGATAAAATATATACGAGGGTTGCTCAACAAGATCTAAGCCTCATCCAGATTTTATGTGGTACACCTCATAGTTTGTATGGGTGTCATCTGCACAGAAATGAAGATAAAAATCTATTTTAGTTTTTTCTAGTTTTAGAAGAAGGGGTAATGCGTTGCCACCAGAAAAATGTTCAGCTATATTCACCTATTATTTCTGAGTGAGGCCAAGAACCTTTTGAATGAATCTCGGATATATACAGTGTATCACAAAAGTGAGTACACCCCTCACATTTCTGCAGATATTTAAGTATATCTCTTCATGGGACAACACTGACAAAATGACACTTTGACACAATGAAAAGTAGTCTGAGTGCAGCTTATATAACTGAGTTAATTTATTTTCCCCTCAAAATAACTCAAAATATAGCCATTAAAAGCTAAACCCCTGCCAACAAAAGTGAGTACACCCCTTAGGGAAAGTTGTCAATATCAACATACACCATGTCAACTATCAATATTTTGTGTCGCCACCATCATTATCCAAAACTGCCTTAACTCTCCTGGGCATGGAGTTTACCAGAGCTTCGCAGGTAGCCACTGGAATGCTCTTCCGCTCCTCCATGACGACGTCGCGGAGCTGGCAAATATTTGAGACTTTGCGCACCTCCACCTTCCGCTTGGGGATCCCCCAAAGATATTCTATTGGGTTCAAGTCTGGAGACATGCTTGGCCAGTCCATCACCTTTACCCTCAGCCTCTTCAGTAAAGCAGTAGTCGTTTTGGAGGTGTGTTTGGGGTCATTGTCATACTGGAACACTGCCCTGCGACCCAGTTTCTTGAGGGGGGATCACGCTCTACTGCAATATTTCACAGTACATATTGGAGTTCATGTTTCCCTAAATGAAATATAACTCTCCAACACTCATGCAGCCCCAGACCATGGCATTCCCACCACCATGCTTAACTGTAGGCATGACACACTTATCTTTGTACGTCGCACCTAGTCGCCACCACACATGCTTGAAGCCATCGGAACCAAACAAATTAATTTTCATCTCATCAGACCATAGGACATGGATCCAGTAATCCATGTGCTTTGTTGACATGTCTTCAACAAACTGTTTGCGGGCTTTCTTGTGTGCCGTCTTCAGAAGAGGCTTCCTCCTAGGGTGACAGCCATGCGCACCAATTTGATGTAGAGTGCGGCATATGGTCAGAACATTAGCAGGCTGACCCCCACCTCTTCAATCTCTGCAGCAATGCTGACAGCACTCCTACGTCAATCTTTCAAAGAAAGCATTTGGATGTGATGCTCAGCACGTGCGCTCAGCTTCTTTGGACGACCTACCCGAGACATGTTCTGAGTGTACCCCGCTCTTTTAAAACGCTGGATGATTTTAGCCACTGTGCTGCTGCTCAGTTTCAGGGTGTTGGCAATCTTCTTGTAGCCTTGGCTATCTTCATGTAGCGCAACAATACGTCTTTTAAGATCCTCAGAGAATTCTTTGCCATGTGGTGCCATGTTGGAACTTATATGTATGAGAGAGTGTGAGAGCTGCACTACAAATTTGAACACACCTGTTCCCTATGCACATGGGCCTAGTAACATGACATTTTGGAGGGGAAATGACAAGAAGTACTCAATTTGGACATTTAGGGGAGTAGTTTCTTCGAGGTTTACTCACTTTTGTGGCCAGGAGTTTAGCTTTTAATGGCTATATTTTGAGTTATTTTGAGGGGAAAATAAATTAACTCTATTATATAAGCTGCATACAGACTACTTTTCATTGTGTCAAAGTGTCATTTTGTCAGAGTTGTCCCATGAAGAGGTATACTTAGATACCTGCAGAAATGTGAGGAGTGTACTCACTTTTGTGATACACTAATATATATATATATATATGTGTGTGTGTGTGTATGTGTGTGTGTGTGTGTGTGTGTGTGTGTGTGTGTGTGTGTGTGTGTGTCGGAAAAATAACGGGAATGGGTTTGCTGGGCCGAAAGAGAAGCGGATTGTGTTATCTAACATATCTTAGGAGTATATAGCAGTAATATTAGCTTTCTGCAACTATTGCATGTTTTCACATGTTTTAGTTTGGACTTCTTTTTCAGGTCGCTCAGCTATAAACACTGAGGAACGAATAAACCTAAAAATTGGAGGAAATTTTCGTCACAAGAGCTTGAAATGTTTCAGCAATTGTATGAAGTTAAGATCTTGTCATGTATACGTGTTTTGGAGAGACATAATTGGTTCAAAGAAGGGGGACAAGGAAGTAATATATAACTCGAAGAGCGATAGACCTTTAACAAGCAGAACTGAGTTCAACGTCAAGTGCGTAAGGCAGGTGATGTGGGGTAATCATTGGTTGACTGTTCTAATGATAGCAAGTCGGCTGGGCATGAAAAATTGTGCTTGGAAGATTATCACCGAAGATTTGGGCATACGGGAAGTTTTCGATAAAATGGTTCCAAGATTGTTGAATGGCGATCAAAAAGAGCGCTGCATGCAGGTGTGATAGGACATCATCGAACGTCTTCAAACTGAACTAAATTTGCTTCGTAGAGTCGTCACTGAAGATGAGATATGGAGTTTTGAGTACGACCCAAAAACCAAATTCAAGAGCAATTAGTGAAAGTCTCCGACGTCACCGAAGCCAAAGAAAGAGATACAGTCAAAATCAAAAGGGTGTAGTGGGTGCATGTAGCGAGTGAGAGTGAGTTCTCGTCCGTATTTTACGGGTATTACTTCACGATTAGTTCCACCACAAATACAACACAAATTTTTACAAGCACGTAAAACAAATGGAATATGACAACAACGAATATTAAGAAACAAACAATTTGATATTCCTAACAAAAGAGGAATGAAAATAAATGAGAAACATAATGTGCGGGTGGCCTTTATAGAAAAAAAGTTATGGCCACTTAAATGAAAATAAGATTGTTCACACGTGTGTTGTGTTTAAATGTTAATAAAGTCTATTAAATTAATGGTTCCATGGTGGGCCGAAGTAAGTTGGATAAAAATAATTGTCTTTACTTACATATGTGGGTATGTGTGTGTGCATATGAATGATGGACCGTGAGTGTGGGTCTTTGCTTTCATTAAGTCCGCACAGTGTTTTTTCTTAATATTTTGGCGACAGCGTGTCGCATTGATGAAAGTTCGCAAGTCTTTCCTTTTGAATCTTAATTGTGGCTCTGCTGCTGGTTTCAAGACCTCTAGTGAAAAATCTTTTGGGGTAGTACACGGAACGACTTTTTGGCCGTGGAAGAAATGAATTGAATGAACGAAAACTGACCTGGTTGATTTAATTCTGCGTTATTTATACTTTAGTAGTGGATCAAAAAAGTTTTTTTGCAGGTCCTAAAATTTAAGCGCGTAGACATTTCTTGACCAATCAGATTCGTATTTTTACTTATTTATTTTAGAGCCTAAATATTTTCTGTTAATTAGTTTCTGATCTTATTTTTCTAGAATGTTCTTATTCTATGTTTTTAGCCGATTGGTTGAAAAATATAAAAAATGTACCTTCAATGCTAATGCGGTTTTGATCCAAAATTTCTAGAATATTCTGATGTATGTTTTTGTTGCTTATTTTAAGACTAAAAAAATGTATATTCTATAAGGGAAAGTCATGTAGATCACGTTCTTCCGTCGTGCACTGCGAGTTTTTGTTATAGAGCAAGTCAACAAGATCCCGCGGCGTTACAAAAACCTCACTATTTACCTGATGTTGTTCCGTGAGACTTTTGTGTTTTTCCAGGCTCAAGAGGATCATCAAGGGAACCTATATAGAAGGCGTAGAGGCTATCAAGAGAGTCGTAACATGAGAGAGTCGCAACGACAAAGCTAAAGGGCATCGCAGAAGAATATTTCCGGCAATGTATGGACACATAGTAGAGAAGGATGTGAAAGTACATTATTAGATCATGAAAAAGATACCTGGATGATTCCAGGGGAATCAAAAAATATATATTGAAATAATTAAATTAAATAATTAAATATGGAATAATTAATATGGAATAATAAAGAAATACGTTACAGTTTTAAGATAAATCTTCGAATACTAATTACATCACTAAATTTGAAACACCACCGACGGAAACAGAATGTTTAAAACTTTCACATCTTTTCGTTTCATTAAAAATTCGTCTTTATGAAGGTTTAACCGAAATGTTTAACGTAGGCAAATAATTCAAACTACATATAAGATTATCCTCTGAAGATGCATTTTTCATATTTGTACATTTTCATATTAACATATATATATATATATATATAAAAGTAAAGTTGGTGCCTATAGTCGACGGCAACCCGAAGGCTCCCTTTTCATTAACTACTACACCGAGGTGTAGGAGAGGGTGCTACTCAGTTTCCTAGAATACTCCACTTTACCCTTGATCCGTACCTTAGAATTCTGAGTGTTAAACAAAGCGGCATCAAGTACAATGTGTTGAGTCTTTGGTATAGGATTTAACTCCGGTCTCTCGGACCATTGGCGAAAATTCTTCTCACTAGGTCAAATATTGATATTTCTGACATCAACTCTGTGCGAACCCAAGATGCAACCAAGAAGACCTACCATGAGCGTTGGATGATAAGGATGGATGGCAAAAGAGAGACAAAGAAGTTGTCAGCGCGAATTTATATATATATATATGTATATATATCTATATGTATATTGACACACACACACACACATATATATATACATATATATACATATATATCGACTGCTATATGTATATACACAGCAATATGTATATATATCAATATATACATATATATATAATACACATACGAATGTATATCAGTATATATATATATATATATATTCATCAAGTCACGCTGACAGCACCGTGTTCCCTTATTATCTTCATCCATCGCTATCATCCATCACATGTGGTGGGTCTTCTAGATTGCATCTTGTGTCCTTGCAAAGCTGATCTATTTGTCCTTGCGGAACCCCGCATATCTTGCTCATCTAAGGATGGTTTCTGAGATAAGAGGTATGTAGCTGTTTTACGGATGTTGCTTTCTAGATTTGTTCAAAACAGCATGAAAATATTTGTGCATGTGTGTTTGCATCAATATGTACATAGGGATATATATATATATATATATATATATACTCGTATAATGAACTTAGGAAGGAATCGTATGTTTTCCAAGTACTTTCGGTACACTTCACCTATCCGACTTTAATTCCATCTTTCAACACCTTTCGTGCTCCAAATGCAGAAAATCATCTCTATATTACACCAAAAAATCCAAATTCTTAAAGTTCTCTATATGAAGTTTAACGAACCTGCCTTAAACAAGACCAACCTCGAGTGTATAAGCCGCGTTCTGAAGTGCCTTTAACACTTTTCTTGGCAATTATTCCTCTTAACTCGAGTAAATTTCTTTTCTTTTGTAAATACCCTTCTCTCTTCTTTTTCCTTCAAATCTTTATGTAAATGTATATAATTCGTCCTTGCATTTGTCATTTCATTGTTCATTGCACCGAAGATGGTTTCAGCTGGAGTCGAAAGAACATGTGAAAAACATGGCACCTTCTTGAATTCATTCCACCCAGAAGTCAAACGATTCATACGAAGATTTAAATGACTCAACGATGAAATAGTCAGAAACTGGTTTAAAACGTTGGTTCTTATACTAAACCATCATCAGAGCAATCTTTATACATAATGTTGTATCTTCTGAAATATATTCAATTGTAAAATAAAAAGAAAAACAAGAAAAAATTTAGGATTCTATTACTCTTAGTAGGGTTCTGTTTAAAAAATATGAGATGCAATTTGTATTCGAAATTTATCTTACAGCGTAACGTATTTGCTAAAATATAATTCAATCAAAATTAACATCGAAAAAACTTAAACCATGGAATCAAAACAGTCACGAACTCTTTCAAAACAATTAAGAATACATCAATAATAACAATAAACACATCAAATCTGGTGCAGGCATATACTCTATACTATACTTAGGATGCAATAAAAATATTTCGGTAAAACTTCACGATCAATCAAAAAACAAATTTACGAACATAAAAGGTGAATAAAAATTGGCAACGAAAGGAATGCGTAAGTCAATCATAATTTAGAAACTAATCATAAATATTAACTTTAAAGATTCCAAAATATTAGTATACATAATAAAAACACATTGAAAGATTGTTGAATCTAGCGTTATTTCTATTTCTAAATACCCTGTTTTTTCAACTTATCTTCTTATTTTGTCAAATTAACGTTAAAAATTATAATATCCCTATCTAATTTAGATTTCATTAACCTTTTTTGTCGATACTCAGTTTTAATGTTTTTCAATAAAACTTTTCATCATAATTCTTCCTAAATTACGAACAGCTGCACAATAAAAAAATATCTATTTATCTATTTATTTATTTATCTAATAAATATGTCACGTTTTTAAATAAATTTCAAACACTAATTGCAAAGGTTAGCCGCAAAAATTTCACACCGATTAAAATTTCACGAAATTTTAGCGAGCACTTTATATATATATATATATATATATATAATGGTTATTCAAAAGTTATAAGCCTCACCCTGAAAGAAGAGCCACAACTGAATAGTATTGCTATGGAAACACACTACCACTTCTACTAAAACTAGAAAAACTAATTCCGATTTCGGTCTTAATTTCTATGCAAGAGATACCCATACAAATGTGAGAGAGCTGCAACAAATCTAAAAATGGACAAAACAGAGGCCCAAGTAGTCTTAGAATATCTGCAAAAGAATGGTATGATCACCAAATATATCCATGAAAACATGGTACAGATACTTGCTGAGGACTTCCCTGCAAAGAATTGAGCTGTGAAATTCAAGCAGGGCAAGTAGAGCACAGAAGATGTCCCACAGTCAGGTCGTTCAAAAACTTCATTGTTGAACACGCTCATGCCATTCTCTGCATGGTTTTCGACGACAGATGTCTTACTATTCAGCAGATAGAGATTAGTTTTAGTTCGATCCACACTGTTTTAACTGAGATCTTGCAGATGATTATGCTGTCTACAAGATGGATCCAAGAATGCTGATGCCAGAGCTCAAATTTAAAAGAGTTGACGTTCCCTAAATACTTCTGGCTCACTTCCAGGCTAATCCTTGGAATTTACTCGGCAGATTATTCGATTTAATATTTTAGTCACGTGAAAATTACATGGTTGACATACTAAGTCACGTAATTTAATCTGGCGCCAAATTATATATCCAAGTGTATGAGTGTGTGTGCATGTGTGTGTTCTGGGTATAATACTAAACTGTATTCGGTGGAAAGGCTCCTGTTTTGGAGCACTGGGGAGTTGAGTCACCCCCTCCGCTGCCATTACTTCCTGGTCCACTCTGACTTGTTCGCGTCCTATCGATGCATCAAACAGATCTGTTTTAAAATTATTAGTATGAGATAGGAATACTTGAACCCATATAATTGTGTGCAAATCATTAGTATTAAGAGAACTTGTAAGTACTTGAAGCTATAATTGTTTTAAAATGATTCTCATTAATTACTTGAAACCATATAATTACTTGCGAAAAGGAGACTGACTTCGTTAACTAATCAAACAAGGATTGACTTGTATCTCCAATTAAGCAATCCATGTATGTATATATGTTAAAATGAAAAAATCCCCAATTAATTTCAAATTTGGTATTTAGGGTTTTCTCATTATTATCATTATTTTACTCCTTGAGAGTTTTTTTCATCAGCGTTAACTGATGGTTTCTCACTGGAGTTTGAGTGACAGCAACTCTCAAGTCTCCAGGACTCTTCTCAGTATTCTGGCCGATCTCAACAATGCTGTAGTTTGGATGGCTTCCTGTCGTCTCGTTAGTTCCAAGTCCTCCAATCCTTGTACCAATCCTTTGGTGACTGTACCAAGAGCATTAAATACAATTGGTATAATTGTCACTTTCATGTTCCACAGTTTTTTCAATTCCTTGCGGTCGAGGTACTTATCCTTCTTTTCGTTTTCTTTCAATTTTACTATGTGGTCCACTGGGATAGCAAAGTCCACAATTCTGCAAGTTCTCTCTTTTTTTTGTAGATTATCATAAGGTCTGGTCGTCTGGCCGTGATTAGGTGATCCGTTTGTATCTCAAAATCCCAGAAGAGTTTGTGTCTCATTCTCCAGGATAGATTCTGAGTTGTGCCTATACCATTTGTTCGTATGGTCAAATTTCATTTTATTGCACAATTCCCAGTGGATCACCTTGCCCATCTAGTCGTGTCTAGTTTTATTCTCTTTCTGTGCTAATTTGCTGTATTCGCTTATTGTGTGATTGGGGGTTTCGTCTCTATCACCATATAACCTACATCTGATGTTTTTTTGTATCTTATCTATTCTCGTTTTGATATAGGTCTTTATGGCGTTGTTTTGTGCTGCTATTAGAAGAGATTCAGTTTCTCTCTTAAAGTTTCCTTTTCTAAGCCATATCCAAGTTTTCTCGTGTGAGATCTCGCTTGTCAGTCGCTTAAAAAGTCCATAGAGTTGTTTTTCTTCCCAGTATTGTTTTCTGGTTATTGTTCTGCTGATCCTTGTGTCGTCAGTATTGTTTCTGATGGCTGTCATCAGTCTTCTTCTGCGTTCTTCTATGTAGTCTTCGAGTCGTTGTATCGATGCGCCAACGCTGTCTTAAATACTGGCAAGTCCTCTTCCTCGCTCTTCCCTTGACCTACATAGTCGGTCAACGTCATCTCTGAGATGCAGGGCCATATGCATGGTCATTAGTTTTCTTGTTCTCTGATCCATTTGTTTAAGTTCTTCACTGGTCCACTTCAAGAATGGTCCCGAATATCTTACGAGGGGACAGCCCAGGTATTTATCACTTTAACAAGGTTCCTGCTATAAAGTTTTGTCTGAATAGTTTTCTGGTTCTTCTGAGATATTCTTTTTAATTTTTTTCTTTCATTTCCACTTGTTTGATGGTATCAGCTTCCAGTATGCCCAAGTACTTGTAGATTTCCTTCTCTCCGAGCATTCTGATAACTGCTTGATTTGGTGGTTAAACTCCTTCCGTCATGTGTCGTTTGCCACTTTTCATTACTAGCATGGCGCATTTTTCTATGTCAAATTCCATTCCTATATCTTGAGTGTATATTATCACAGTTTGTATTAGGGTTTCCAATTCTTTTTCGTTTTTGGCAAAAAGTTTAATGTTGTCCAAGTATATCAAGTGGTTGATCTTTTCTTGTGTCCGGCTGTGCATTTCCAAAGGATTTCCGTGGTCTTCTCGATAAACAAGTGCACGCACACATAAGAATTTTCCGTAATTCTGTTGTTGGGCGTGAATTTTTTTCCATAGCACAGCATTTAAAAAACATTCATGCCCAACAACAGAATTATGGAAAATTCTTACCGAAAACACAATATTAGAACATCAAAATAAAACAAGCAAAAACTACAGATTCTCGTGGCACTACATATTATGAACATACAACCCAAACTTAACAGAATTAATTTTGAAACCAGTGCTAATGTACTTAAATGTATTTTCCTACTGACGCTATCTATAGAAACAAATTCGAAAAGTAAACGCTACACAATACAACAGTTCAGACGCTCTTCTTACAAAGTAGTAATGTACATACAAAAGTTACATCACTTTTGTAATACATCCTCCCCTGATGATGGCCCAAAGTTGGGCAGAAAGTACTGCGGAAATAACTAATTTTGGAAGATTTATCAACCAATTCCTGCTGAACATCAAAAGATCAATACGGCAATTCGAAAGGAACAACAAAAAATATATATAGACAAAAAATTTCAATAATTTTCAATCAAATATACATATATATATATATATATATATATATATATGCACTCACACACACACACGTACAATCATATTTATAATTAAAAAAACACACACACACACTTATACTAGACATAAGAAGAGGAAAAATTGAAAAAGAGGAAAAAGAAGAAAAAATCATTCAGAAAAGAGCAAAAAATATTCACAGACAATTAACTCCCATGGGTCAGCCACATACATTAAACCTGGAGTCAAATAGAATCAACCAAAATAATCTATAAACCTCTTTCTATTATAAAGATATTCAGCAGACAACCAATAATTCAATCGCCTGAAGACGACAGGAAGGCCCGAAACACGTGTCGCACAAGTATATACATACTCAGAATTATAATGATAATAATAATAATGGATGCTGCAAGAGAACCAGAGGCACAGAACAACTATATATAGATCAACACATCCTCAACGAGAGTAAAACGTGACGGAAAAATCTAGATATGGTCCCTCAAAGTTGGATACTACTCTGTCTCAAAATGTATAAAATACTCGACCAAGTCATACAGTTTACCGAGAAGACCATGGAAACCTGGAGAGTGGGATTGACAGAAGGAGGAAAAAGCTTAGCAGATGTAAAGATCCAAAGAGGCATATTACAAGGAGATGCACTATCACTATTTGTAATAGTCATGATGCTACTCAACCACACCTTAGGAAATTAGGCTCTGTTTAATGTTGGTTCTATGAAGCTTTTTCTTTAATTTCAAGTAATGAGTAATCATTAGTCTGGTATATTGGCATTATTTTAAAGTTACGGTAGTTATAAGTAAAGGTTGTATAGGTACTTTTAAAATAATTTTTTGTTCCCCAATTATTCAATTTGCTTTTATCTTGAGAGACTCTGTTATTCATGGTTTGTGTACATCGTATGTAAATTTGATTTCAGTTAGTGTATTTGATTATGTAGACTACATTTTTTGAATTGCAGCTGGGACAGAAAGTGTTCTCACTAAGACAGAAATGGTTAATGGATGAATGGCTAATTTGCTTCAAAATACTCATCTAGCCATTCAACATAATTATTCCATCGAGTTATCAATTGATTGACGCACCCCTGAAATTCTTCTTTGGATATGGAGTGAAGAAGCATCGTCTGTTTGTTTGTTTTTTTAATTTAGGAAATAAGAAAAAAATCACACGGAGCTTGGTCTAGCGAGCAAGGAGAGTGCTGCTCTTCCACAATGCTATTGTTGTATTTTGACCTTCGACCCGGCCAAACTTGCCATTCCAAAGTGATGCACCGGAAAGAAGTGACACATTCCAATGGTAGTTATGAGAGGAAATCGCGTAGGCGTGCTTGGCTGACGAAATGGGACAAGGTAAAAAATCCCATGGTACACCCAAGAGGGTGACCCAAGAGAGTGACCTGTGAACTGCATGACAGTTATTTCCGCTTGATGACGATCAAACATGCCATTCCAAAGATTGAGTGGGCGTTGAACTATTATATAACTCGGTCAAGACAAGAAGTCAGACAGTTGGAGTTAGAGACGAGTTGTGGTAGGGAAAGCCACACCAGACCGAAGGGGCCCTCGGGGCCCCCGATTGAGTTGGAAGTCAGAAGAGTTTGGGTCCAGAGAAGTTGCTGACAAGATGTGGTAGAGAAAGCCAGCAGTCAGCAGAAAGCTGAGCCCCCGGGCCTCCGGTTGAGCAGCCCTGGAAAACGAGAAAGACACAACGTTGACGGCCATAAGAGTGGGGGGTCAATATATTGCAGTTCTGTTCGGTCTCCAACTCCCTCTCACAGTAAAACCCTGAGTAACCCTTTTCGAACCCTTACAAATAAAGTGAGAGGTTATATTTTTCTAAAGAAGTCTTCGCTCGTCCTTTATCCTTGTGTCATTGTGATTCTTTCTGCATGAATTTGCATATGACAATATAACACTATAAACCAAGACTTCTGATCAAAAAGTATCAAGAACTGGTACTTTATTATGTTAAGTGCTTTGCCGTACACACGATTTCATCTAAATTTTAAGTTCTAAAACTAATAAAATTAAAGTTTTTTTTATCACACCAATCATACCCACATTGAACCTTTATGATATTTAAATCTGTGTGTGTGTGTCTGTGTGTGTGTGTGCGTGTGTGTTTGTTTTCAAAAAGAACAGCTGCATATTTAATTTTGCCTGGTTTCATAAAAAGCAATTTTTGTATGTTTTGTTTTTTTTTTGTTTTTTGTTTTTTTACTTTAGTTCTATCCGAAATAATTTTCGGAATTTTCGTAATGCCATAAAGATTTTCAATGTCTCGTATTTAACATCACAGTTTATCACACATCTGCCATATCGGATACAAATTTTATTGTAACAATGGATTGTTTTATTTTCAGTATTGCATCATTTGAAGCAAAAAAAAAAAAACAATGGTGTAACCGCTCTGGCCATGTTGCCAAGCAACCTAGTAGACTGCCCACGTCCGGCTAGCGTTGCTTGCGTCACAACGCATAGCTACGGAAAGAAATATGGCAACATGATGCCAAAGGCTGATAACGAAAAATGAAGACAGTGTCTGAAATTGATGAGAATAGTGTTTAGCAGTTCGCATTATTTTATACCAAGGGAATATCAGATTCTTAATGGTTCTGTAGCAAAACTGAAAGCAGAATAAAGAAACTATTATTGATGATATGGTTTTATGTTTAGATTTTGATTTATTTCAATGAATTTTACCGGCATGTCAGCCCGTCTGGAATTATTTTGAGCCTAGAGGTTATGAAATAGGGTACATTGTATGTCTACAATTTTTGCAGTTAATGGTTTTGACGATATGTCAATGTCATCGGGAATCCTGTTGCAGGCTTACATTATGTGGTATTGTTCAGGTTTACGTTTGTATTTTTTCATATAATTTTGTTTTTCTCAAAAAGTACAGAATTTCATCTATGTTGATATTTTCAAGTAGATATTTCATATTATTTGCATTGAAAAGACGTTTTCTGAAGTGAGTGAAAGCTTTACATCCAATGAAAAAGTGCTTAACAGTGCAGGGAGTTTGACATGAGATTGTTGTTCTTGACTGAGAATAAAGGAGTATGTAAGATGTATATGGTGAATGCATAATCGGGATATAGTGACGTGTTCCTTTCTGGATTTTCTGAATGCTGGTCTCCACTCTCTCAAATCTCAGCCAATGTGGCATATAAGAATCTTTTTAGAGTTAAACATGAAGTCTAATCTACTTTTATTAAATGATTAAGAGGTCTTCCAGTTTGCTTTTCACTTTTTTAGTGATATCTAGACAGAGAGCAAGTTTGAGGATATATATAGTTTTTATGGTTGCTTTCAAAGATAATGTCTTGCGCAAGATCTATTGCATGAGCTTCAGTTGAAAATATTGAGCTTTCTTTTGGAAGGACTTTTATTTTAAGTTTCTTGTTTAAAATGGCTGTGCACGCAAATTTATCGTTGTCCTTGGAGTCATCTGTAGTTGGGGTGGTGTTCTAAGATACTATGGAATTTATCTTAGTAAGTACTGGGACGAATTTTTATTTTGGGGAGTTCACTTAGTTTGAGGATTATTTTAGGTTTTTTGATAATCCAAAGTGGTATCTTCGGTATGATGGTTTCGTGTATATTGGTGAAAGAGATTTTAGATTTTTAGAGAATGAGTTCCATCCGAAGGTCAAAAGGTTTTATTGTTTGTTTGTTTGGGTTTATTGGGGTCTTTGTTTTGTTTTTGTGTTTTTGTGTTTTTGTTATGTTTTTGTTTTTTGGCAAAACAGTGTGTGTACCTTGCTTTGTTGATACAATCGTAAACTTGGTGGGATGAGCAAGATTTAAGCTTAATGTCGTATTGTAGGGGGCAATTTTTTCGTTTCTGAGTTGTCGGAGTGCTTCCTGAGGCTTTACAAGCAAGCATTCAACGGGAAAAGTTTTGAAGGCTCCTTAGACTAGTCTTAAGCTGTCGTTTTCCATGGGTTCAAGCCCTTTGAGATAATACCTTCTGTGTGATCTTTTTTTCAAAGCTAACATTGTTCAGTTAGGAACGGACCCGTGACCTGTACAATTTTAGTAAGGTTGGCAGGTTGGCAGGTTGGCTCCTCATTCATAGGAGCTGTAGTACTTTTTTGCATTTTGATTTCAGGTGTTTAAAGAGAGAGACAAGAGACAGTTTTCTATACTCCAAGGAATTTATATTCAACAATTGGTATTTTAGTTCCTTCTAGTTTTACAGCAAGATCGTTGTAAAAAGATCGTTGTGCATTTTCCTAAGTGCATCTCTGCACAGCCAACAGGTGTCCCCACTGATTGTGGGTGACTACCCATAAGGTTTTAAGATGGGATCCTGGTGGCGGATCAGTCCTTGATCTAGCAACCGAGTGGTCAAGTGACTTTTAACGCCCCACTTTGGCCCTTACTAGGCAAGACGGGCGGTCGGAGAGGCCCGATCCGATCCATCGGCTGGTTGTCAAACCCTAGCACCCAATGATTTTTCCGATTGTATTCTTCAACAACTCATGAGCTAAAACAAGTATCCAATCCAATGATATCTTACAGGTGCTAGAAGACTGTGGCTGAGGGTCAGTCGTGTGGAGAAAGTGTGATTTCGAACACTGTTTGAATCGTAAGCCAACATGTAATGGATACTGGCGGTTTGAGATTAGCAGGATATCGGGGTCCTACTCTCGACACGAGTAGTGTATCTCCGTCTCAATCAAGGCGAATGGGTTCCTCTCTTGGTAAATTCCCAACATAAATTGGACTCCATGGTGGGTGATGGAGCTAGGACTGGTGAAAAAACAAAACGATAAATATGGTTTATTTAAACAAGCAAAAAAAAACAGCGCACTCCGTTCAAATTACTCAAATGACTCCATTCAGACACACTTTTCCTAGTTTCATAGTCCTTAAGTAAAGAAGTATCCGATGTAAAGAGATTATCAATAATAAAAAAATGACCGACTTATTAGTACAAACACTTATATACTTACTTTCAACACTCCTAAACCTCCACTTAAACTGAAAATTGGTTATATGATACTGAATGTTGACTCTTATATCCCTAATCCACTCCCAATCCACAGTTTGGTTACCGCGAAAGCCGATGTACAAAAAAGCAATAATCAAAAACGGTGGAGAGGATTTTTCTGACCACCCAGAATTTACATGCAAACAATTACAATCTATGAACTGCAATAGAGATTACCCTGCGGACTCAAAACTCTGTGAAGCGTTGAAAAGAGAAAAAGAAGTAATGAAAATTAAATATACTCAAGAGGTCACTTTTCCTGAGACGCAAAAATCGTAGAGACCCACCTTCCCAGATCGGCCCTACTCAAGAGTAATGCAACCTATACGAAACTCTTCTACTCTAGATTGCCAGAAATGTAATCTCCTAATAGAAAAACTTTTAAATCTAAAACTGGATGAATTTTAACCTCCCCCCACATACACACACTGATGAAGCTACAGGTTTCCATACCCCAAACTAAACAAACCTTCTCTTCAAACCCAATTTCTATACCGAAACTCCCTCAAAAAGAGCAAATGACACCACCATCCTCCTTCCAATCTGGAAAACCCTCACAGAGACACCCAAGAATCTTCCAAATAGAGACTATCAATATCCCTCTCTAAAACACCCCTATGGAAACTTCAGTGGAAGAGAAAACTCCAAATTAAGAAGAATCGCCAAACTAAAAAAAAACATCAAACCACGCCAATGATCCCCCTCGAGATACAAAATACAAGAAACTAATACATCCAATGAAACTCTGAAAATTCATAACTAATTCATTATATTAGCAAAAATGGAAACAGAAGACAACCCCCCAACCCCACAAATACAAACCACAAAACGCTAAAAAATACAAGACCTAAATTTAAACATAGATCAACACATAATACAACGGAACTGTTACAGAATCAAAGCAAACCTCCACGATGTGCTTTTGTTTCTATGATCAGCCAGCAAATCATTTTTTTTAAAAATGACAAGATAAATATAAAAACTTTGAAAGCTACAATTACATACTTAGCGCCAGAATCAGGGTCTTCAGGGTGTGTATCGATCTTAAGTAGAACTAATATACTCCCAAAGCAAAATTAACCTGAACACCAACCTACAAGCAATAGCTGTTAAAGCAACTGTGCATATAATTATGAATATTTACTCCCTATACATTCCTTCCCAAGATTCTATCAATAAAATTGACCTCAACAGCTTAATGCAACAACCTCCCGAGCCTTTTATCATACAAAGATATTTTTAAAAAACTACAATATGATGAGAGGTTGTAAAAAACAAACAAAAAAGGCAGAATACTTGAAAGGATTACCAACGATAATAACCTATGACCTTTTAATAAGAACTCCTCACTCCATCTTGATCCATCTTCAAACATCTACTCAGCAATTGATCTAACCCTCTACGATACTCAAATGTTCTTGGACTACACCAGGAGAACACACACGACTCAAGCAGTAGCGATCATTTTCCAATTATAATGGTGAAGAAAATTTCCTCTGATGGATGCTAAACAAAGGAAAAAGCAAAAAATTCCAGACACTATATCTACCATACCTGATTTTAAAAAAACACAATCCAAAAACACTATAAATGTTACCAGCAAACTAACTGAAATAACCAAGAAGTGCATCTCAAAGATGTCAGCCCCAAATTATAGGAACAGACCCTAGTTCGACGAAACATGCATGAAGGTTATCCGCTTACGACGAACAGCCCAGTACAAATTTAAAATTGCTCCTACAGCATCCCATCTAATTTCATACAAACACCACAGTTCGCAAAATAATCAAGAAAGCTTTGAGAAATTACCGGCAAAATTATGTTAGTAAACTCAATCCCTCTACAAAAATCAAAAACAACCTGGAAATGCTGTGCAAATTTTCCGGGAAACAACTAATTTCCCAAAAGTTCCTTTCCACAAACTATACCAAAATAACTGCCTAAAAGCATATTGCAAATTTATAAGCTGAAACCTTTTCAAAAAATTCCTCCAGCCAAAATAACCAACAATTCATAAAAATCAAATCAAATGTTGAAAAATTCAAACTGCTATTCAAATCCAATAACTCAGAAGCATATAACAAGCTGTTCACTTTACCAAAATAGATGGACTTTATTTTAAAAAATCCCACAGTACAACCATCGGTCCAGAAGAAATACATTATGAGTTCTTAAAACAACTACCCAAAGAACCAATGATATATATTCTGGAGGTTTATAACGCTATATGAACGATCAACAAATTTCCAGATAGACGATAGTCATTCCCATTCCTAGAAACGTAAAGGAAAGTACGAATCCAGACAACTAACGTCCTATTGCTCTGACAAGTTGCCTATGCAAAATCATGAAACGTATGATCAACAGACCCACTGGGTTTCTAGAATCCAACAGACTGATCACAAACCTTAAATCTAGATACTGTAAGAAAAAAAAAGAACTATAGACCATCTGGTTCGTCAAGAGACCTTCATAAGGGAAGCTTTTATAAAAAAAAAATTTAAAAAATAAAAAAAAAGGAGCAACACAGCAACTTTTTATCGATCTGGAAAAGGCATTAGACTCATCATGGAACAATGGCATTATGGAGAATCTACGCAATCTTTGACTGAAAGGAAAACTATCAAGCTTCCTTTTCAACCTTATCTTGTATAGAAACTTCAAGTTCGCATGAGATACACCCTCTCTAACCTCCACAACCAAAAGGAAGGGATCCCACAATATAACATACTCAGGATAACCCTCTTTAGTATAAAAATTAACAGCATCATTCAATGTCTTAATCCTAGAATCGACTGTGCTCTGTATGTTGACGATCTCATGAGATATTATCCAAATACATCTACATAATAGAACGCCAACCCCAACTAAACGTGGACAAGATAATTAGATGGTCAAGTAACGGTTTCAGATCCTCCAAATCAAAAACTCTGTGTGCACTTCTGTTCTCTCAAGTTTAGAGGTAATTTCTTTCTTTCCTTCAAATAGGTATGACCCAGCACTTGTTCATAATGTTTTAATTGATTTTCATAAAAAGTATTTTTAAAGAATGAAATGTAGAAAAATCTTATTGGAAAATTAATTTCTTACATTCTATAGAAACTGAGTTGAAATGTGTTTACGCGTGTAAAAAAAATTTTAAGTACAAAATATGTTATATTGTGTACTTTCTTCTACAATTCTTCATTTCAATTCTATGAATTTCATAAAAATTGACTAAAACATCCTATAATCAGTTAGTTTTTATCCGGGGATGTCAATTTTTGACGACTGTGCATTTACTCGACTTGGATGCGACACAAGATCAATATTTAAGTGGAGTACAGCTTATTTGAATTTAGAGTTTTCCTTCTCCGAGATTGGTCACTTTTCAAAAATAAAGAGTACAGAATTTCTTACTATTTATGCATATATGTAGGAGAATATATGGATTCATGCTTTTCCTAAAAGCATTAGCGAGATGTGAAACGCGCCTCTTTTTCGATATGTACGTAGTCAATTTTAATGGTATTCATTTACTAAGTTTAGCATAGTTCGGCACAAGATCATAAGTATGGTGCACCCATGGAAAATCGATTTCACAAACAATGGCCTGCTAGCCATGTTTGGTAGCCATTAAATGACGCGTAGCATTCAAAAACACCAAAACATTACTTAGTTTTGGCAGAAGATTACAAGTATGTAGGCACCTGGTGCGCGTTCAACTAACTACTTAACCGTAATCATATTTACCAACCCCTCCGCTCGGGCAGGATATGACACAAGGTCAATTTTTAAGCGGAGTTTAACAGGTTTGAATTCAGAGTTTTCCTTCTCCTAGACTAGTTGCCTCACCAAGGCTGAAGAACCTAGTCCGTCCTACTATTTACCCATAGCTGGAGGGAGAATAATTGGATTCATACTTTTCCCAAGGGTATTAGTGCGATGTGAAAGGCAATCAATCTCGTCAAGGATTTGAACTCGTGTCGCCGTGTCCATTTCCTACGACGATAACCATTACACCACGGGCTACTTAGCCGGAATTGATTTGCGAGAGTTTGTTATTACATCAAATTAATGGGTTCACGGTAACTGCTATAGGAAGACATTTCAAAATTCTCACTTCTCTCCACTCTCTTATTGTAAAGAGTAAAGTCCTCGTGACGTTGTGGCTAACGTCCTGGACTGCAACAGCATAGTACGCGAGTTCGAACTCCATTTGCCCTATTCTTGGGAAAGATATGAACCCTTATCCCTCCAGCTGTGGGTTAAATAGTACCGCTACCGTTCTTCTACAAAGATAGCTTTTGCATTAAATAATCTACGAAGGTTGATATGCCATTAAACAAAGGAACCAAACCCAACCTTTTACTAAAGTAGAGTGTCTCACAAGCTATCGATACTAAGTTTAGATGTTTTACCCATGGGCTTGTGTCCAAGTTTTGTTCTGGTAAACCCCAATACAAATTAACATATGTCAAAAACGGATGACCCAATCTGGATTACGAAAAAGAATTCTAATCAAACCGAGCTGAATCAGTAGGGAAAGATTCGGGGAATAAGTCCATAAGAAAGTACCAGATATAAAAAATGTCAGTACATTTTTGTCATTGGCATTTCATCATTAGGTAACAGTTATCATGCTTGTCAAATATACTAAAGCTACTATTTAGTGAGAATGATCCTCACTAGGAATCGTTTTTAATAAGAAGTAAACACTTATAATAATGGTGACTTATCAAAGTTAGTATTATTGATTGCTTTATATATTATTAACCGTTGAGTTCCCGACATAAACGACAGTAACATTTACGTTGAGATCAATACTTTATCTTTCTCTCTTGTGCTTTCAGTTGTTGTTATTTTGGGTTTGTTTGTTTTTTTTGTTGTTTTTATTTTGTTTGTTTTTCTACTCTTGTAATGCTTCGTGTTACCATAACAACGGATTTCCTAATTACTTTATTGTGAGACCAGGTGGAGTGAACGGTATATATATATATATATATATATATATATATATATATATATATATATATATATATATATTGTTATTAGTGCGTGGAGGGTGTGTATTTGTAAGTGTTGCGTGTGTATATGTATGTGTGTAAAGTAACATTGTAGCTCACCCACATGCAAGATGCTCTGACTGAATATAGAAACAAATAAGCCAAAACTAATTGTGACAGATTTTAACAAATATATTTGTCAAGGTATAAGGTATCCAAAAATACTTATGGTGAAGAAATATGATTAAAAACAACGAAATAGAATTTCTTCGCGTAAATCGTCATGGAAACAGTCGTTAGAAGCCGATTGCTTGGGAGCTTTTAAATTTGAAATTTGAAAATCTGTTTTGTGATCAAAGTTATTACTGTAAGATATAACTAAAGATTATTATTTGAAAATATTAGTTTGTAATTCATTGATTAAATCTATTTAATTTCTATTTATTAATTAATATTCTCTTTTGTCTTAATATCAAAAAACAGTCATGATTGGGCCGGCCGTTGGACTATGCTACTTCCTCTCACTCATCGTCCACGATAGTTGGTCACAAGAAGTGTCAAGTCCAGTAGTAGTTCGTGTGTAGAGTCTACTTATTTAGGGAGGAAAGGGAAGTGTTACACGCCTCCCCTCACAAGGAAAAATCAGAAGAGTGAATTAAAACGACAAAACAAGTGTATTCTCGGATTCATTTGTTCTTTTTTGTTTTTTCTTTCTGGAGCTGACCCGTAGCTAATATATTTTTACCAAAACCTGCTGCCAACTAATCTTTTCTTAACAAACACAACGTGGAGTTGTTATATAGCTGGCGAAACTGGGCAAACCATTGACGATAAACCTGAATGAAGATTTCGCTGAAATAAAACAGAATTTGAATTGTAACAAACAATTTATTTACTTAATTAATTCGAGAAAATATAACTTTACTTAAAAATTAGACATTAAATTTCCTTGACCAGATAACACAAAGGTTGTGAAATGCAATTATATTTGATAAATATTAACACATACTAAGAAATCTTCGATGTTTTCTATTGTTTAAATTCAAAAACTCTTTTCATTTTTATATTCTAAAATTTCTTGAATATCAAAGTCATAGTATATAACAAATATAACATTTGTTGCTTAATGCAAAACTGGAATCTCCAAAATTACCGATTCATTTTTATTTAATTCATTTTAATTTAATTTAATAAATGGAATCATTAAAATCATTTCATTTAATTTAAGAAATTAGTTTTATTAGAACATTTTTCAAAAAGAAAATGAACACAATGAAAGAGGAAATGATTTTACGAAAAATATTGTCAATTATGAAGTTTTAAATGAGTAAAAATTCTTTGCAGTTTTTTACTTTGTTTATTAAAGTTCGGTTGTCAAGTCCTGGAAAGCTGGGAAGATTTGCTGTCTCACAGTGAAAAATCATCACTTAAAACAGGTGTAAAAAAATCACAAAAGATTAAAATAATAGTAAAATGGGAAAAACACCTAAATGAGCGCTTCAGTATTATGGATGGTATGACCGGAAAATGAGTGCGCAGAGGAAAACTAAAGGAAGAAACTTAATCACAATTAATTGCTGCACAAAATAATGTGATAAAAACTATGTAAAAGCTAAATTAGATCAGACACAAAAGAATTGTAAGAGTAGGCTCTATGGAGATACAGAGAGAGAGGGAGAGAGAGGGAGAGAGAGAGAGAGAGATAGATGAAACAGTCAACTACATAATGTGAATGCACAGAAGGAGAGTACAAGTGAAGGCATGACTGGATAGAGAAGGTTATCCGCAAGAAATTGTGCCAGAGTCTAAGATTTGATCATACTGAAAAATATGCATAAACCAGGATCTGAGTGACCCACATCCGAGCTTCCCTCTACCTGGTTAAAAAAATTCTGAAAAGGTAAAATTTTATTCAACAACCAATGATTATGTTAAATTACAGATTATAACATTTATTGGCTATAGCGATGAAGAAATAGGGATTCTCTAGTCAGAATTCAGGCTGCTCGGATATATGTACTTTTTAGGAAGCCACTTGAGTTCTAATAATTGTTAAGATTTTGAGAATTCGATTACAATTTTTTTTTTTGGGGGGGGGGTCAGACATAAATGTGTCATTATCTGTTTTACAAGAAAAGCCATATCGAATTGATCGATTGACAAAATTTATGACAAAGATAATCGTGTATTTCTCACCTGTGCCAGCAATTAAAATCTAAACGCACTGAATCAAAGCTAGAATTTTGAATGCTGATTTTTAAGACAGACCTTTGCACTTGAAAGTTTGACACAAGACAATTTTGTAATTCCATTTTGCAGCCCCGTAGGCTGGGACTATAAAATACGTCTACTGCACCTCTGCAGAGTGTTAAGACCTCCTGAACGGGGCCACCTATTGACCGTAGATGGTGACTCGTAATACTTGAAGATGGGATCATGGTGGCTGAACAGTCCGTGACCAGGCAACCGAAGGGGTCACATGACTTGCAACACTCCACTTTGCCCCTTACTGGGCTAGACGAAGGGTCAGAGAGACTAGCTTTGATTAATTGGCTGTTTATGTCAAACCCAAGCAACTTTCAGATTGTACAGACCGTATTCTTTAAATTGCTCTAGTAGCAAACAAGCACCCAACCTTATTTTATCTTAAAATTTCTTGAAGGAGGTGGCTGAGGATCAGTTGCGCTGTGATAGCAATACTTAAAAATATTTAACTGGGTGCAAACAAATGATTGATTATTAGTGTTAGCAATACTTGAAACTATTTAACTGTGTACAAATAAAGAAGTTCTTATTCGTTTTAAAATAAGGCTGCCTGCAAGATATTCAATTACAAATCATTTATAAACAGGATCTGGCATTTAATAACCCACAAGGGTTGATATGCCATTAAGCCAAATAACCAATAACCATATAATATTCCATTTAACCTTGTCTCAGATTTATTGTTAACAAATATCTATATAGTGTGACGGGGAAATTGACTAAAATCCCTAAACGGGACTTTATTTTCGCACGTGTGAAGACGGGGCAGGTTGGCACTTGATCCCCTACAGAAATAAGTCCAGTTCAGAGTTCTTTTCTCAGGCAGATAAGAACTGGCATATTACGTGAAGGAATAATTTAGGGCCAGACTGGCCACCGCTGGCAAAGGGGTCCAAAATTTCACACTATCACACACCCACCAGGCCGCTAAACTTCTTTCCCTTAGATAATAGAAGAATACGGGCCTATAGGTCTTAGTTGTAATAATATTAATGTTGTTGTAGTAGTCGGCAACTCCGGTTTCCCATGCGATACTTTAGGAATTAATAGGACAGTTCTAAGCAAGATAATGTAAGGCGAATAGAAGCTGAAAGGAAAGCATGGAATAATAACATAGACCACATGGTAAAAATGAAAATACATAGGTTCTTTACTACGGTTATATACATATATATGTTCAAAGTGTCAAAAATATATAATAGGATAGTCCATGAATATAAATGTCTTTTCCTGGCTTTTATCCTTTTTCAAATTGAGAGAGAGAGAGTGGTAAACAAAATTTGGGTGTAAGGGAAAAATGTCCCAAAGTTACTTATCTTATTTTTTTGACGGGGTTCCACTGGAGAATTTTTCTTTTTTCACGGGCTAATAGACTTTGTACTGTTTTTAATGCTGGCTTGACGGATTTTGGAGTCCTTCATGTCTCAGTCTTTTGTCTTTAGCCCGGAGTAAAATGGCTATCGTCCGTCTGCCACGAGCGTTGCTCAAAAACTACCTTTTTTTGTATTTACTTCCGTTGAGGGGAAGGGAACCCCACTTCCGTTTGGGGTCCCCCCACCAATCATTTGGCTTCATTTTCTCCTTCCCCTTCCGATGTCCGGCGACCCAAGGTCACTTAGGTGCGAACATCTGTGTGACCCACATTCTCTCATAACGGTCACTTTTTGACTGCTAGATAATGTTAGTTCAACGGGGGGGGGGAGTATCATTCCCACCTCCTCGTCTCCGTGAGCCATCACGTGACAATAGGTATAAACTTTTTGGAACCCTCCTCATTCTATAGAGAAAAATGGCTAGGAATATGTCTATTTCAAATTTGACTTACGATCAAATTCCGCTGAAAACACCGGTTCCAATTAGATCACCGAAGATAAGCAGCAATGAGCCTAGTCAGTTCTGAGATGAGTGACCACTAAGGAATAGCAGTTATTGTGAACAACCTATATGCCAGACTAAGCGAAGTTGAGTAAATAACAACTGCATGTCAAATTTGTGAAATAAATATGTCTCTCATATATCAACAAGTTTGTCTGGGGCTGATACATACCCTGAGTGCACATGTACTTACACTGGCTTAGATCCAATGATATCGTTCAAGTCCCTCAACCATTACCTCCTTGTCAGCTCAAATTAAATTGAGAACGCTCAAATGTATGAGAGATTTTCAAATTACTCAAACAAGAAAAGTCTAAAAAAATTCTTGTTTCCTTAATGGATTTTGTCACTCAAGTCTCTTAGTAAGAATTTGGTATATTAATCAAATAATTCGGTATTCGAGACCAAACTATTTTTTTAACTGAACACTGAAAAAAAAGGCAGACTCCAACTCGTCACCAATGTCAATAAGAACAGAGTAAAAATAATATCTTTTTTGTCTGTTTGTTTGGTGAGAAGGCGTGTTCAGAATAGCACCCCCATTCAATTTTTCATTCATTTTAGTATATAAAATTAATCTACCAATAACTAATTAATTACAAAAATTAATTTACCAATATTAGCAAATGAAATACACCCATAATCCAGATAAAACTAATTTTCAGTTATTTGCTACATTTTTTGGTTATAGTTAAGTCCCAAAATTACAAATTGGCCATCGACTATAACTCACAGGTGATATACCGGCAATTTCTTTGTGTTTAGAGGAGAGTAAGACTCGAGAAATATAACTGATGGCCGATTTGTAGCTAGTTTAAGACGTGATTTTGAAACTTAATTGTTCAATTTAAAAAATGAAGCAAATGACTGAAAATTAGACTTATCTGAGTTGTGAATGAAGGTATTATGCTTGAATAAACTTTTTTTGAATAAACAATTTATTTACGTTTCAGTGGTAATGGAGCAATTCAGTACAAGCACTTTTTTTTCTTTTTCTTTTTTAGCGGTGCGGGTAATCATTGTTGTTATATTTTCTCCATATTAGAAATATTGGATCGCGAAGCACACCAATTGAATATGATGCCATAATATTTTGTCAATTCCATTTTAAAACAAATTAGTAACCTTCATTAGTAACCGTCATCTTCTAAGTTTTGCTTCACCTGGCACAAAGTTCTTCAAATTTCTTGCAGTACCAATTGTTCCTAAGTGGTCACCTATCTAAATATTGACCAAATTCATTTTTTCTTA
Source organism: Sepioteuthis lessoniana (assembly GCA_963585895.1). Classification (NCBI taxonomy): domain Eukaryota; kingdom Metazoa; phylum Mollusca; class Cephalopoda; order Myopsida; family Loliginidae; genus Sepioteuthis; species Sepioteuthis lessoniana. The sequence goes on from OY757918.1 coordinate 60,506,427, forward strand.
CCTTTAGGGATTTGATGTGAACCGGTTCTTTTAAATATGAACTGATCTTATATCAAGCATTTTTCCTTGTTGCTATTAAATGGCATCCTTCAAACGTACTCCTTTTAGTTTTATACTTCTCTTTCATTGCTCAAAATTGTAATATTGCTCGGCATTTTCGTGCACTGAATTCTGTAAAGATTTTAGGGATTAAAAACACATTTAGGGTTAAATCTTAATCATAACTATATATATATATATATATATATATATATATATATAGAGAGAGAGAGAGAGAGAGAGAGAGAGTAAGTAATAATTCGCGTTCATTCTATAGTTGTTGATGAAACTTCATTATTTTTTTTTCTTTTCTTTTTACCTTGATTTATAAAGCAGCTTTAATTTTTTTTAAATCAAGACTAAGATACGATGACATACAAATGATTTATATTGTACTATAGAAGAAGTATATTAGTGTCATTCTTTATTATCTAATGGATACATCTAAATTTAATTTGCCAAAATGAAGCATAAGTAGTCTTATATAGCAATTTCTAATAGTAGCTTTAACAAAAACATAGAGGGCATTATATAATGATAAATTCAAATATCTAAGGTAGCTGTGAAAATGTCATTACATTTATCTTATGTACCAAAATAAAGTACGTCGTGGCGTAGCTAGTCGGAAGCATGGGGAGCAGTCACTTCATCTGAGGAAATTCTAAAAAAATTGACGCCTTTTCAACAATCTTTAAACTCTTATTCTTTTGCACGATAAAAGTTGAATCTCGTTATTTTTTGTCCTTTTTTAATTTTTACTTTCTCATAAAACATTATAAGAACTTACTAGACACATCCCTTTATTCCACCAATTATCCAGTTTAGTCCCTAGATTATATTTGTAATAAAAGAATTGGTTAATAAAATTTACGCGGGCACCTTTTTGTTTTCTGCTACTTCGAAGCAATAGAAAACTAGTCCATTCAAAACTTACAAATATATAAGTTATCAGCATTATCTCACCCATTGAAAAAAAAAAAAAAAAAAAAAAAAAAAAAAGCTTTACTAAACAATAATGAAAGTAAAAAAAAAACTTTGTAAGTTGTTTTTTCATTATGAAGATCATATTTGGATGACCGGAATTTTGTCCAAATATTGTTTTTTTTCTTTCATTTTGATAAAGATTTTACCAATGACCTTTGTTGTGATATTTTGCTTTCAAATAATAAAATGGTAAAACAATTGTCTCCATTCATCAATTCTTTTTTAAATTGTAATATGTATTTAAATACTTAATATATATTAAAATAATATATATGTCAATAAAAAAACCCATTACACGGTGAAAATCATATTAAGTATTTTCCCTGTGTAATCTTTGGTGCTTTTAATCAATATGACCATTGTTAGTTTTAGAAAATTGTCAGTTTTGGAAAAATATTTTTAAGGTTTTTGTGGGAGTTTGTTTACAATGTAAATATAGTTCTAAACTGGACCCTTACTTTCGGTGCATCGTATGAAACTGCAGCTTTAAAGTTTTTCCGTTACTTCCGCATTCTGATATTTTTATAAATTAATATATTTTCAGGCAAAATTATTTCTCTATAACGTAAAACTAGATTCTGTTAATGCAATTGTTTCGCTATGTAAATATTCAATGATCTCTCTCTCTCTTTCTCTCTCCCTCTCTCTCTCATCACGAAAATTTCAGAAATCGGACACCAACTTTTCATTTTCCCAATATATGCTGTCTACTTGTGCCAAAGGCCGAACCCTCTGAAAACTTGCTTTCATTCCAAAGGATTGAGACGACACCAAGGTCATCGTAATTGCGCATATGGTGGAAGCCTATTACTATTACCGACCAAGAGGCCAGTGAAAGCACACTGGTTCCTACATCTGAGCGGAAGTGAAGGTACTAGAAGATGCAACTACTTCAGCAAACTATCACTTCAAGGACAATTATTGATACGAATGGAGTATCCTACAGATCTACACCTGTTTCGTGAAATACCTCAAACGTTTCATCTAGCTTGTGATCTTCTTAAGTTTGCCCTTTGTCTAGCCAGATTTTAAATATATTTTTTTTAGTTTTCCAAAAAATGAAGCTAGATGTCATTTCAGTTGAACCAGGTACAACATGTAATATATTGAGACGAGGCGTGCATTAAAGACAAAAGTGATATTCCGTGTACATTCAAGATTATTTATAGAGCTGTACAAAAGTTGTGTTTACTTACTGAAGTCCTTAGAAGAAATTGAGAGAACCTTAGTTTTTTTATCTCTGGAGTGACGTCATTAAAGAGTTCCACTCAAAAGGGGTCATTTTCTACAGATACTTTTTGCCATGGTCGCGTTGGTATTTGGCAGCTTATAAGAGGTTGCTTCGGTGGTGCATCTCTGTAGGTCATGCACGTTACACTCTTGTATTACTCGTTCAATGTCTTTGTTTATACTGGGCAAAAAAACGGATACTCTGGCTCGGCGTTTGCTTTTCTCTTGACCTTGATAACCTTCATTTATCTTTTCCGGGATATTTATTCTTAACTGTGCTGGGATTACGACGCGTTCTCCTTTCAGTACGATGTCGTGGAACATCACCAACTCTGTTCTGTGGTTGAAGTTGGGCTTTACTTCATTTTTGCAGCTTTTGTTTCTGGCCAGCCATGAGTGATGTATTTTTTTAGTATTTGAATCGTCGGGGCGGAAACTGTCGTTTGTTTTATTTCGTTCATTTTTTTTTTTGTCAGTAATTGGCACATATTTGATCATGGCTGCTACCTGAGCTTCAACGTCGAGCTCAGTTTGGTCAATGTTCCTTATATCATGAGCCATTGCTGTAAGTGATAATGGATCTGCTGCATACATAGACTATCCCGAAATGTAGCTGACGTGTAGATTGTATTTTGCACCTAGAGTGGAATCTTTTGTAGCCGTGCTGGGCAATCATTCGGCACCTTTTTTTAAATATGGCTACAATTGGGTTGTGGTTTGTGGTCCGTTTCCGATTGCACTGATATTCTGTATATGTACTGATGGAAGCGGTCACAAGCAAACTGTATCGCCAAGGCTTCTCTTTCAATCGGAGAATACCTACTTTGTGTCTTTGTTATCACTCTGGATGCATGTACGATCGTTAGCCACTGGTCTTAATACTGAAGTATAGCACCCAATCCTTTTTTTTGCTCGCGTCACATAAATTTTTTATCGGTAGTTGCGGATTGTAGAATTATATCAGAGAGTGTGACGATAGGAGCCTTTTCAGTTCGTTGAATTCTTTCTCGTGTTCTGGACCCCATGTTAAGATTACGTTAGCTTTTAGTAGATTCCTCATGTGAAATGTTTGTTGAGAAAGATTTTCTGTATATCTGTCAAGGTATTTGACCATGCCTAAAAATCTTGCAACTCCCGCTTGTTTCTTTTAGTGTTGTAAATTTTACAATCATCCAATTATAGTTGCCAGAATTCTTTTGAGCAGTCCAACTTGGAGAATATTTTCGCTCCGCCCATTCTCGCCATTACTTCTTCACTTCTTCAAGTTTTACTCGCTTAATTATGTTCAACTTTTCACAAGTGTCTTTCCTTAATATGGGCAAAACTTTTCTCGGAGTAATAATAAAGCACAGTTCGTGTAATGTATATATATCTTTCCTGTAATTGGTAATATATTGCTAGTGTAAGAAGTCTGTTGTATTTTTGTCGACTTTATCTCCGGCTTCCTTTGCAACTTTTTGCAATACGACATCGGTAGTATGTTCACATCGCTACCAGTATCAAGTTTCAACTCTTCTAAAGACAGGTTTACCGTCCACTGTGAATCATTATGTATAGTACTAGTACACACTTGTTTCACTGTGTCGACAAAAAATGGATTGTACTAGTCGAGTTCATCGTTTTTTTTTGGCGGGGGGCGTAGCTTGTGGCTTATTTTTTTTTTTTTTTCTCGGTATACTTTTTAAAATGCCCTATTTTCCGTCAATTTTTATGTGTCTCTCCCTTTGCTGGGCATGTTCTGTCCGTGTGGTTATAGCCACATCTTTCGTATTCATTTTTATCTCGTCGCACTTGTCATTCTTCTCCCGGTCGTACACATTCTTTTAATGCGGGAGAACATATCTATGCCTTACTTGGTGTACGGCTCGATCTTCTCTGTCTTGTGTCCGTGTTTTTGTAATTTCGTCATTTTTACAAATTCTTATTACTGTGTTCAGGTCCAGGTCAGCTAGGTCTCTTAACTTTGCCTTCGTATGTTCACTCCATTTGTCAGATATTATACGGTCACGTTTTATACTGCCCTTTTGGTGGCAAAAGCCACATTTTCCAACCTGTGAGGTGATGTTTGTTAAGAAAGAAAAAGATGTTTCTCTTTTTTTCTGGTCTCTATTGTTGAAGACGTAACGTTCGTGGGCTATGTCTTTTTTGCTCTCAACAAATTCTTTAAATTTGCGAACCAAAGCCTTATATTTACCTTCTTCTGCTTCTGTGAATGTTAGTGCATTGTAAACTTCTATTGCTTTTCTCTGGTTATGAGCAGAAATTGAGCATATTTTATATTATCTGGCTTCAGCGTTTTTTCTGACGCCACGAGGTACAATTCAAATGTTTGGAACCATTTCCAAAAAATGTTTTTCATACTGCCGGTCCAAGTCATTTGCTTTTGACAGTTGTAATATGAACATGCTTGTTCTTCACTTCTGACAACATGTAAAAAACTGCGACGAGGCATGTATTAAGGATAAGAGTGATATTCCGTGTATATTCAAGTTCATTTACAGAGCTGTACAAAAGGCGTGTTTACTTACTGAAGATCTGGGGCGAAAAAGAGAGAAACTTAATTTCTATCTCTGGAGTGGCATCATTGAAGAGTTCCATTTAAGGGGAATAACTTATTATGACTATATTACATAACAAACAAGTTAAAAATGGTTCTAAGATGGTTAAACAGTGGCTAATTTTACTCGACAAGAAACAAACGCAATGCTTTGTTTTGTTTGGTGGCTTTTGCTAATCAATTAGAGGGTCAAAGTGATCTAAAAGCTGACTCCAAAACTTTTGTTAAAGGTACACAATAATATTGAAAAGCATGAAAAAAAAATTTCCACCCAAAATCAGAATCAGATCTTGAAACAGATTTTTTCTGGTTTATTTAATAAAACTATCTTGTTGGTCTTTTCGTAAGAGAAAAAATAGATAGTGAAAAGCAAATCAGTTCGGGTTCATATTTTGATAAAACAAGAATTGGGATTCCATGGTGATCGCAAGTTTCAAGGTTTTAGTTCCCCGACAATAAATGAAGGCAAAAATGATTTTTTTAAAAAAAGAGAAATTTCTGTTGGCTACTGATATCTATTATTATAAAGTAATTGATAACTTTGCAAAGAATGGATCCTGGATGAAAGAGATTTGTAGTTGCTTCATACATCTTTCATGTCGATTTATTTTGCTTTCGTTTCATGTTTAAAATGTTAAATAATTAAACGACAGATTGATGACCTTAAAACTTTTCTGTGTTTTCATTGTAATTACAAAATAACAATTTTAAAATAAAACAGTATCCTGTTTGTGTTTTGAATTTGAATACAAAATAAGATAGACGATGAATAAAAAATTCATAGGTTTTGTGGCGTCTTTTTTTATGAGTTCACTTCCTTTTAACTTAAAAAAACCTGGCTACATTCCTGACGTTAAGTAGTTTTATATAGCAATTTCTAATGATAATTCTAATAAGAACATATAGTTTCGTCCATAAATATATCCAAAGAATTTTGTCCAGGATCCGGCTGAACTGTCTTTCAGGTTTTGCATGTAAATAAAAAATGTCCCCATTCAAGATTTTAAAAACTATTTGTCATTTTGTTTTGCTATCACTTTCTTTTAAAGATTATATCGTCCTAATGCCATTTAATTTCAATAAAGTTTTCAATAAACATTCATTGAGGAAAAAATTACTTATGAATTCAATGTTTTGAGAGAAATAGTTTTGGAAATACGGGGTTAAGCAGAATGATCTCGCGGGTTTGAAACATAAAAAGAGGGCAACATAGATCCGATTCAAATTTTAATTTTGCTATAAGAAAGAACAATATTAGCTATTTGTTTTGCTATTTCATTACTTTCATTATTCTCCTAATTTTTACCTTCACGAGCAATTCACTACTGATGCCTCATCCTGAAATTCTACAGTGCTCGCCTCATCATTAGTTTTAATATTGCTGCGATTTCATAAATAAAATCTTTCAGTTCATCAGCTGTCTGCGATCTACGTTTAAAGACTTGAGACTTCAGGTATCCTCGAAGGAAGTAATCACAAGAGGACTGATCTGTTAAACGATCATTCATGAATGTCACTGTCATATACAGAAATCTCTTCTGATTTAGTAATACATTTCAAACTAACTCGCCAGCAAAATAAATAAATGAACAGACAAATAAAAACACCATGAGCGTACGTTTCAGTTTAAAAAAAGGTAACATTAGCCGAATGTTGTCTGGACGATGGCTTATAACGAAATGAATAAAACACGTCGCTGTGCAGGTAAACTCTGCGCATCCATCCGGTTGAAATATAAAAATAAATTTACAATTAAAATAGTCCCTTTTTTCAACCAAATTTTTTCTGAGTCGATTCGATCTCATACATGGCTATAAGACGTTCAACAAAAGTTCACAAAATTCAGTCGGCATCGGGGACTGCTGTCAGAGAAAATCGTTGCGCGTCATATTTCGAACAAGATCAAAGACCGCTGACGCCCTATCAACCCACATCACACACGACACTATAAAGTCCCCGTCATTTCTACCACAAGACCAAGACAGCTCATGGGTTACCGACCCACGTCACACCACCACGCTGCAAGCATACAAACCAGCTACTTAACAACTTACACACACTCACCTCCTGACCCATATCTGGTGAAAGAAGAGAACCTGTATCTCTTCTAACATGCCGACTTTTATTTATTTAAAAATAAACGGAATTAAATCCATTATGCAGTGAGATAAGTTTTAATCACAAACGCATGATATTCATCTTTCCGCACCAAGATGGTAAATAAAATGGCATTTCTGCTGCTACTAAAAAATGTACCACCAACCCGACAACTTCTACAAGCGCGTGGCGGCAATTCTAAACCAGAGAGATCATTTAGCCGGACCCTTGATAAAAAGTCATAGAATCGAAACGAATATTATTCAGCATAATCCATTAACAAACTCTACAACATTGAAACCATAAATAAAAGTGCAACACCTCTGTAATCAAAAGTAGAATTGAACTAATATTTATAAGAAGTGTAGCTATTTTTTGCTAAATATTCAAAAAATTTTATTGTCGGTTGGTTGATTTTATGGTGGGTTGGTTTTATGATATGTCAACAATTGTTATTTTATACCGAAGTTTAATATCTATTGTCTCCAATTATATATACAACAAAAATATATCTTCAGAATCATTTTAAACTTCATACAGAGTTGAAATATCAATGTTTTAAGAGCCAATGTATTAATACAATTTAAAAGCGTGTTTATAATCATTTCAAACAGATTTATTCTATCTATGGATGAGACCTTAATAGTACTATCACTCCAAATCAGAGTGAATCTGGGAGCAATGGCAATGAAGGGATAACTTCATACTCGACAAACTCCATGGACTGTAACTGCACCAAAGGATGCAGTTTTATATTATACCCTGGATACCATTTTGGAGTGGACATCTTACACCTCAGCAAGGAATGCTGTCAACGTATGTTATGCCCTACTGAACAGAGTGTTCATATTTTTACTTACAGTGTTTCTATTTTGAAGAGTTTGCTAATAAATGATATGTTTTGATTCTGCTGGGAATAATATCTTAGTATCTTTAGTTGAGAAGAAAATGAACTTGTTATTTTAAAAATTGTTAGGGGCTCTCTTATTTATGGGCGATAATGCAATTTATGAAAAAGTTCAAATTTCTAAGGTATCGGTGAATCTTTTAAACAAACTTCTGGAGTACAATAATCTTTTCTATTTTTTCCTGGCACTGAACTAAAAATCGATACAGATTTTATTTGCCATGGAGCTCACTTGATAAAAGATGGAAAGTTATTAAACATGGATGTAATCTGCTTATGTTAATATTTAAGAAGCGACAATACGCTGCTAAAATGTCACGTAAAATTCTGATGGTTAAAAAAAGAAAAGAATTATTATTCAAGGTTAGAATTTTATTCTTATATATATATAACCCCAGTCAAAAATTATGGATTTAGCACACATAGAGGATGTTCACTTACATTTTTTTATTTAGCAGTAAACAAAGTAAAAAAAATTAGATTATTTACTGCTAAATAAAAAAACAAGGTTAATATCCTCTAAGTGTGTTAATTCCATAATTTTGCCTGAGGTAGCACATATATATATATATATATATATATATGTGTGTGTGGATGAGGATAATCAAGGATAGAACCTCCGATCTTTTTCACTTTCGTCTTTCAATTTACACTTAAGCCACAGCTGCAAGATTATTTTAGACACCTGCCATAAAACGGAAATTTTAGAATCATTTGTACTAGTACAATACATGAGACATTTGTTTATTGTTGCTGTGTCTTCTCTGATGAAAAATAATCAATCGGAATTGTGCGAAATGAATTTACTTACAGCTTTCTGGTAATAGGAAGTTTAAAAACTGTTATTTATGTTTTGTAGCAGGAAGTAAAATACATAGTGACAGTTTCCTCCAATTAGTACATTCTCTAAACGTACACTTCATTTGAATTACTCCATGTGAATACAAACTAAATGTAGATTTTAATTTTGTCAGTTAAATAACTTGGAACTTTCGATAGTTAACGCACTGCTGGCGAAATTATTTAAATTGAAATTTGTTGAAATTAGTTGATTCGAGTCGGAACTAATCAGTAGACGTCTCGAACTCAACCAATTAATATTTATATATAAAGTGCAGGTGTGAGAAACCTGTTGTCTTAATCCATGAGCTGTCGTATTTCACAACATTGATTAATTGATCAACTTTAACAGCATGTCAGTTCGTCAAGGGTTATCTTATTCCCAAAGGTTAGGGAATCACGTACATTATATGTTAATATCTATGTTTTTGATAGTTAACTTTTGTTATTGTTGTTGTTGTTGTTTTGGGGGTGTTCTGCAAACATTCCAATTAAATACGAATTATGTTCAAACTGTGTATTTGAATAATAAATGGGACCTTAATAGGCAATACCAATCTAATCAGAGTGGACCTGGGAGTAATGGCAGTGAAGGGGTAGTCTAATCTCACCAGATCTCCTAAACTGGAGCCTCACCATCTGATGTCATACCAAGGACAGTTTCACGACCTTGTCGAAATCCCAGTAAAAATTGCACATCTCCACTTCAGAACTTGGTTTCCTTATGTTTTCTCTTAGGTCGTTTTTATCTAAGATAAAAGTCATTAAAAGGTTAGAAAAGTTTTTCCTTTCTTTTAATTTGAATACATTATAGCCCATAAATAAGTGCACCTTATATCCTTTTTTTCTTAAATAAAAATATCAAGATTGTATCATTTCAATTGAAATATTGCACAATCAGAGTTGATATTATTAGGTATCATTTATCATATATTATATATAATATTATTATTTGCATGTATTATACTATTATACGCAGCCTGGGAAAATTCCCGTTTAATTTTAATAGAGAAATTAGATTTTCATATGATCGATAACTTATCAATCGCAATTCACGCGTTCGCAAGGAAATAGATGAGTGTATAAATAGATAAAAGTGAATAAATATTAATATGAAAGGGGGTAGGGTCTAAAGACAAAAGACAAAATTAAGTCAAAACCAACAACCCCTACCACGATCACTCAATCCGAGATCTATTCCCTCTTTTCCTTTTTCTGTCTTTTGTATTAAGACCCTACCCCCTTTCCTATTCCCATGTATACACTCTTATCTATTTCCTCTTTTTACTAAACTTTAGAAAAGCCTATTTTTCTCAGTTGAAAAAGTTCTTTTAAGAAATAACAACGAAATATTCTGAACTGAACCCGTTGTTTGTGTTTTTAGTATATCCACTGTTCCATTCATTTTTCATCATATATATATATATATATATATATATATATACATCAGCACTGAATATTTTTGTAGCATTATATGCCACCCCATGAAGATAATCCAACGAATTGTACTGGAAATTACTTTATTCTCCAATTTAAGGCATTTTAATTCTATTGCGCCAATAAAAAATCGCGTTATGATGTGCTGTTTTTTGTAGTTGTTGTTTTTTTTTTCCTGGGTTACAAGCACGCAAACAAATATTGCTCATAAGTAAGTATACCTCTTTCAATGTCTTATATAAAAAGTGAATATATTCCTAAACCAAAGTAACAAGAAATTTATTATTTCTTGCGAAAAAAGTATACAATTCAGACGGATGTTAATTGGTACTATCTATTACCAAATTCTGCAACATTGAAACTTTGTAACCAAGAAAAAAAATAAATTTGGTTTGAAAATATGCTTATTCTATAGAATTTGTGTAGAGGCATTCTTATTTTTTGGCTGCTGCATGTACATATTTTAAGTTTCAATGCTGTAGAATATGGTAATAAATAATACCTAATAATATTCGTTTGGATAGTATAATGCACAACCAGAAATAATAAAATCCTTGGATTTTTTGGTTTATAAGAGAATTAATTTGTTTTGTTTTGATTTCTTTGTTTAATGGCATATCAATAAATGAGAGTTATTTAATACCAAAGCCATCTTTGTCGAAGAGCAGTAGTGGTACTATTTAACCCATAGCTGGGGAAGATAAGAAGGTTCATTCATGTTCTAAGTGTATTAGTCTGAAAATGAACGTATTAGCGCGACTGGAATTCAAACTCGTTTACTATGATGTCGCAGTCCATCAAGTTAGTCACTACGAGACGGTGACTTAGCCAACATTTTTATATAAAAAAAATGGTAGTGGTGTACTTATTTATTGGCGATACTATGTACAAGCATAACGACGATTTTACTTATACATATATATATATATATATATATATATATATATGATTGTCTGCTTTTTAACATAAAGTTTTTAACTTAAAAGGATTAGAAAACGGCCTGGAATTTTTTCAAATTTATATATATGTAAAAACTAAAAAAGTAAAAACTCGGTGATTAGTATGAATAGAGTAAATTTCCTATACGGGGGCCGTATTATATATTTATTTATCAATTTGTTTATTCACTGTTGACTGCTCAGCCTAACCCACGCAGCTGTTCCATCCCATCCTGTCCAGCCCAGATCTGGTTGCCACATCAAGTTTGATTATCGCTGAAATATGGATAGAACCATATTCTAAGCATCTGGTCGGACACCTGTGGTCTGATATTTCAGAGTCACAAAGATATCAGAATACTTGTAAGTGATTATCAAAAAAAATTAAATACCGATGCTTTTCATACATCCGTGGGTATCGCGGATCATCTAGTATAGTGCTAGTTCGTGTCGATGCTAGTAGTAATTCTGATGGTACAGGTTTGTGGTTGATCTCTAGCTAAAAGATGCTCCCAACCAATATCGTGATATGCAGCATATCTGAAGTTATTATACAAATCAAATATCCCTAAATAACTCAAAAAGTTCTTTACTTATATTTATCAAATCTAAACTCGTCAATTTCCACACTTAGTAAAATATTTAACTAAATTTTCTGCCATTTTCAATGTTTACTTTTTTTTTTTTTTTTTTTTTTTGATATTTGGAATTTACGAAAATGGACTGACTGAAGTTAATATGGAGATTGAACTAATATTTGTTCTAAAATCTAATAAAAACTGCTTTTTTTCTTTTTGCCTATAATATATGTTGAAATATGGGGAAAGGGAAGGATCTAACAACCGTTGGAAAACAGAAAATAACAAAGTTAGTGGGTAAGGGAATGTCCACTTTGGAGATATCAAAGGAGTTTTGCAGCGATCAACGAACGAGAAAGAAGGCTGTTGAAAATATAACCAAATTGAAAACTGGAAGCAAAGGAAAAGGGTTTATGAACTGGCCGCCACAAAATGAACGTAAACTAACGCTTTTGACCAGTGTTCAGATCTTTTAAAAGGCTTCAATTGAGAGAGTCGAGAAGGACATAAGGTGTAGAATACTTTATGAATTGGGATCTGTAAAAAATCTCCAAAGCAATCTCTTCTTCCCAAAGCAAATATTTCAAAACATCAAAAATAGGCCAAGAAATTCATGAAAATTTACTTTTTTAAAGTTATTTTCGCAAACGAATCTCGAGTGACATTTGGTCGAACTGATGGATGCGCCAAAAGATGGATCATATCCAATTCAGACGTGACTGCCGCTAAAAGATAACAAGGAGGCGGTAGGGTGATGATATAGGTTGGAATTGTCAACCAAACCATTATTAGACTATTTAAGGTCAATAAATGAGTTAAAGTGAACAGTGATAACTATTGAGATTTTTTCCCTGTCTCATAGTTTCAAAGGCAAAGCAGACCTTTGAGAAGCAATTAAAACTACCATGTTGGAAATTGAACCTGCTGAAGTAAAAAGAAATTAACAAAATCAATGGATAATTGATTATTGGTTATTATAGAGGAGAAAGATCACTATACTAAAATTTAAAGGATTCAAAGATTAATCATATATGTTTTTTATTTGTTCTATTATAGATATTTATAGATTTTTGATGATTTTATTACCTTTTTATTGAAGTAAAATGTGATTATTTGGTTTTGCCTAATAATTTCAAACGTCACTTTTTTAATACTTCAAATAATTTCAATAACTTCAATAAAACATATTGATACAACGTAGAATTTTTACACAGACTTTGTTTTGACATCTAAATAGATCTTTTTTTTTCGAAGCAAATTTGAATTATTGAAGTTTATGTAGCTTTGAAGGGTGTAGCTTTGATTGAGGGATCTTGATTCAATTAAATTCATTCAATGGCAAGCATCTGAAAGTTGTAAAACAGTTTATATATCTGGGCAGTAATATCTCTTCAAATGGAAGCAATGTCAAGATACCCATAGGTAAAGCGTGAACTGCTATTGACAGGTTATCAAATTTATGGAAATCTGATCTCTGTGATAAAAAAACGGGAATTTTGACATGTCAGTATTGCTGTATGATTGCACCACATGGACTCAAATGAAACGCTTGAAGAAACAGCTAGATGAGGACAACAAAACGATGCTGCGTGCTCTTTTGAACAAACCCTGGAAGCAGCACCCCACAAACAGCTGGCTATTTACCTCCCATCTCAAAAACCATCAAAGTAAGACGAACAAGACATGTTGGGTACTGCTGAAGAAGTGAGGATGAACTCCTACATATGGACAAACTAGCATTAGTCATCCAGCAAAAACTTACATTCATAAACTCTGTGCAGACAGTAGGTGCTGTCTTGAAGACTCAATAACTGCGATTGCCGATAGGGACTGATGCCACGAGAGAGTCAAAGTCACGCCTTGATGAGAATGATGACCCTAAAAGTGGGGCATCTTTTATGAATGATGCACACTTCAATCCGTATGCATAGCATAACGGTTATCGTTATACTCGGTGAGCAGAGTTCAAATCTTAGAAGCGACTGTTTCACTTCGCACTAATACCTTTCGGAAAGGCATGAATACATATCTCTACTCTCCAGCTATAGATAAATAGTAGGACAAACTGGGCTACTAAGCCTTCAAACGGTATATTTACATGATAATAGGAGCGTCAACATGAGCAAAGAGAGATTAATTACAATAAAAAGAAACAATAAAAAAAAAAAACCTAAGCACAAACCGGAAAACGACAGAAAATAAAACTGAGAAGAAAATATTTTATGGATATTTCAAGCTATAAATTAAGTAAATAGCGAAAGTAATATCCTAGACACGGCTATACAGAGGAAACCTAAAAAAAAGAATCTGAATCTATTAATAGCAGCACAAAATAACACAAAAAGAACTTACTTTATAAAAGCTAGAATAGGGGATACGCAGCATAGCAAATGTAAGTGATATAAAAATATGAAATCGTTCATAACATAATAAGCGTATACAGTAAACTAGCAGAGAGGGAGTACAGAGACAGGCACGACAGGCTGGGGAAAGTGATTCACTGGAAATTGTGCAAGAGATTGAAGTTTGACCATACTGACAAATAGTATGTGTAGAGAGCAGAATCCGTCCAAGAAAATGAGACATTAAAGGTTTTTCGGTTTTGAAATACAAACGGACCACCCAATCCAAGTCGGAAGACCAGATCTAGTTTGAAATACAAACGGATCACCCAATCCAAGGCGGAAGACCAGATCTAATTTGAAATACAAACGGATCACCCAATCCAAGTCGGAAGACCAGATCTAATTTGAAATACAAACGGATCACCGAATCAAAGCCAGAAGACCAGATCTAGTTTGAAATACAAACGGACCACCCAATCCAAGGCGGAAGACCAGATCTAATTTGAAATACAAACGGATCACCCAATCCAAGGCGGAAGACCAGATCTAATTTGAAATACAAACGGATCACCGAATCAAAGCCAGAAGACCAGATCTAGTTTGAAATACAAACGGACCACCCAATCCAAGGCGGAAGACCAGATCTAATTTGAAATACAAACGGATCACCCAATCCAAGGCGGAAGACCAGATCTAATTTGAAATACAAACGGATCACCGAATCAAAGCCAGAAGACCAGATCTAGTTTGAAATACGAACGGACCACCCAATCCAAGGCGGAAGACCAGATCTAATTTGAAATACAAACGGACCACCCAATCAAAGTCGGAAGACCAGATCTAATTTGAAATACAAACGGATCACCGAATCAAAGCCAGAAGACCAGATCTAGTTTGAAATACAAACGGATCACCCAATCCAAGGCGGAAGACCAAATCTAATTTGAAATACAAACGGATCACCCAATCCGAGTCGGAAGACCAGATCTAGTTTGAAATACAAACGGACCACCCAATCAAAGCCGGAAGACCAGATCTAATTTGAAATACAAACGGATCACCCAATCCAAGTCGGAAGACCAGATCTAGTTTGAAATACAAACGGACCATTCAATCCAAGGCGGAAGACCAGATCTAATTTGAAATACAAACGGATCACCCAATCCAAGGCAGAAGACCAGATCTAGTTTGAAATACAAACGGACTACCCAATCCAAGTCGGAAGACCAGATCTAGTTTGAAATACAAACGGAACACCCAATCCAAGCCGGAAGACCAGATCTAGTTTTATATACAAACGGACCACCCAATCCAAGGCGGAAGACCAGATCTAATTTGAAATACAAACGGATCACCCAATCCAAGCCGGAAAACCAGATCTAGTTTGAAATACAAACGGATCACCCAATCAAAGCCGGAAGACCAGATCTAATTTGAAATACAAACGGATCACCCAATCAAAGCCGGAAGACCAGATCTAATTTGAAATACAAACGGACCACCCAATCAAAGCCGGAAGACCAGATCTAATTTGAAATACAAACGGAACACCCAATCCAAGCCGGAAGACCAGATCTAGTTTTATATACAAACGGACCACCCAGTCCAAGCCGGAAGACCAGATCTAGTTTGAAATACAAACGGATCCCCCAATCAAAGCCGGAAGACCAGATCTAGTTTGAAATACAAACGGACTACCCAATCAAAGCTGGAAAACCAGATCTAGTTTGAAATACAAACGGATCACTCAATCAATGCCGGAAGACTAGATTTTGTTTGAAATACAAACGGATCACCCAATCAAAGCCAGAAGACCAGATCTAGTTTGAAATACAAACGGATCACCCAATCCAAGCTGGAAGACCAGGTCAAGTTTTAATAGCCAAAAAAAAACTTATCAACGGATTTTGTCGTTTCAACAGACTGCCGAATGAAAAAAAAGAAAAGAAAATTGGATAAATACCTGAACCTTGCCAGAGAAACAATTTTTATGGAACACGAAGTTGATGATGATACCAATCATCGCTGAAACATTTTCAACTGTCCCGACGAAACTGGAAAAAAGACTGAAGAACTGAAAAATAGAGAGAGACCTGAGAAAGTCCGGACTAAAACTCTGCTGAGATCTGCTAGAATACTTAGTAGAGTCCTAGAGAGCTGAGAAGATTTGCTGTCACTCAGATTTCAGTTAAAATGACTAGTTACCCCTGGTGTTAAAACTACTACTAATAATAAACAGAAAGACCCCAAAAAGACATCTGCAAACAAGTCTGACAATACTATAGAAATAAATAAATGAATGAATAGATATTGGCGAAAGTAAGAAAACTCAAATGGCGACGGGAAATGGTTAAACAACAAACAAAAGAGGACATTTCAAAATAATGAAAAGAAATCCAATCAACAGATTGGTTGAGAGAGCACAAAGACATATCAACAACCGGTGTTAAAAAATAATTTTGGAGTAGAATATGAAAACGGAAAGAACATAACAAAAATATTAAATGGATTGATAACTTTAAAAAAGGGTTTGAAGAATTTGAAGAGCCTGAAGAGAACATACACCTGGGCTCGCTAAAAACACCACTCAAGAAAGTACAAACGGGAAAAAAACAAGCTATGATGGCATTTGTGGATTTTGGTTTGAAAAATTCACGTTCATCCTCAACTGACTAGCTCTGTAACATAAGAAGTAAGTATAATTAAATGGATGACAAAAAGAAAAACTACTCTGATCCAGGAGGACCCAAAAAATAAACCATCTCCAGCAACTATAGACCGATAATTTGTGAAGTGAAAATTTATGAAGTGATAATTTGTGAAGTGATAATTTATGAAGTGAAAAATCCTAACTGCTCAGATAAGTGAAGAAATCCGTTACTTGCTTGTATACCAAGGACTATTTCAAGAAGAACAAAAAGGATGCCACAGGGTAACGAGAAGAATAAATGACCAACAATATATAGACCAACACATCCTCAAAACGAAGCGAGAAAATGTAGCTATTGCATGGATTGACCACAAGAAGGTCAATGATATAGTCCTGAAAACTTTGATAATTAAGTGTTTGAAAATGTTCACAAAATCTGACAAAGTCATAAATTTCATTATGACTGTCATGAAAAACTAGAGGGTAGAGTTGATTGCGAGAAGTCAAACACAAGCAGAGGTAAAAATCCAAAGAGGCATCTTCCAGAAAGATTTGCTCTTGCCATTACTATACGTTCTAGCAATAAAGCCACTCAACCATGTACCAGAGTGGGGGCTACAAATTCTCAAATTACAGGAAAAGATTAATCACCTTCTGTATATGGATGATATAAAGGTATTTTCAAAATACCGAATCAAGAATACATCAGGAAGCTTGGAGAAAAGGAAAACTACAAGTACTTGGGAATATTGGAAGCCGACACCATCAAACAAGCGGAGATGAATGGAAAAAATAATAAAAGAGTACCTAAAAAGAACGAAAAGCTTCTCGAAACCTAACTAAGCAGCAGAAATCTCATCACAGGGATAAACACTCGGGCGTTCCCTCTTGTAAGATACTCTTGACCATTTTTAAGATGGACAAGGGAGGAACTCAAACAAATGGACCTGACGATAAGAAATCTAACGATGATGTATCAGGCCTTACGTCCAAGAGATGACATAAACAGACTATATGTATCAAGAAAAGACGGAAGACGACTCGCTAGCATTGAGAATTACGTTAATGCATCAATATAAGGTCTCAAAGACCATATTAAGAAGAACAAAGAAAGATTAATTACAGCAGCCAATTGCACCAGTAACAACATAAGTACAGAAAAAAAGGCAACAAAAACTAGGAAACAGAAATAGGAAGAAAAATAACTCTTTGGATATTTCAAGCGACAGAAAGGCGAGATTGAACTCGAGAAAACCTGGACATGGCTACAAAAGGGAAATCACAAGAGAGAAACTGAAACTCTTCTAATAGCAGCACAAAACAACGCCATACGGACCAATTATGTTAAAGCGAATATAGATAACACCTAAAAGAATAGCAAGTAGAATCACGCCCATGTTTGGTGAGGACGTCATACTAGTCCATCAGAATAACAAACAAAATGATTCGATATTGCCAAAGATCATACTTTATGTTAGATAGCAAGAAGAGTTTAAAAAAACGGATAAATCGTGAACATTTAAAATCATGCCTTAAAAAAATGAGGAATGGATTATTCATTGTACTAAGTCAACTATTCCCATTCAGTTAAACATTACTAATTAGGTTTATAGGCAGTTCTAGTTTGAGATATAAAATGATTATGTAATTTTAATGCTTGATTAGGACTAACAATCCGGACAAAAACAAAAACGTTTAAACTGATAAATGTTATAAATCTTACTTAAATTAAAAATATTTCTCGATAAAACTACAGTACATTTTCCCAGATGAATATTAATTTAAAACAATAATATAAAAGTATTATTTTGTTTTGTGGATTTACCTTTTATAGTGGACCATCACTGGAGTGGGGAGATATTTCGGGTGGGAGATTTTTGAAGACTTTTACTTGGTTTGGTTTATTTAACAGTATATCAGTTGTTTATAGATTGAAAAAAAAATGCCGAAATTTGATAATCATATTTATATTTTTAACGTTCTATTGCAATCATTTTTGTCGCACTTTTTTGGTTAATGATATTGATCATTAGTTAGTAGACAGTCATATGGTTTCAAGTATTCCTATCCAATACTAATAATTTTCAAATTTATTTGACACATAGATGGGGCTCTAATAGGTACTTCCACTCCAGGTCAGAATGAACATTGGAGTAATGGCTATGAAGGAGTATCTCACACTCTCCTGAACTCAAGAAGTGAAGCGTCACTACCAGAACAAGTTTAGTGTCATATCCAGAACAATCCCCTTTTTGTAGAGTATACAGTCGGTGTATTCTGAACCCCACTGATAAGGCAAGACCTCCCTTGAAACGACTGACTTAAACACTCAGTGAAATAATCGTAAGAGTTGTTTGGTGAACAGACAGTCCACGTCCATTGTGGCGAAGTTACTTGCTTGCTTGTTTGCTTTTACAGCTCTCAACACTCCTTGGGTTATATAATGCCGACTCATTCTTTCTTTATTTTCTTTTTCTTTTTTTTTTTCAAGCAATTATGTAGTTTCAAGTAACTAATGATAATAACCCTTAGTAAACAATTATAGCTTCAACAAACAATTCTTAATTCAAATAATTTGCACACACTAACAAATAACTTCTATTTAATAATTTGCAAATACTATATTCGGTTATTCACGTTTAATTAATTAAAGTCAATCAATACGACAGATATAAAAACAGATAAATCTTATTTCAATAATTCTCTTGATTAATATCAATGGTATTATCATTATATTATTCCCAGTCAGTTTTTCACATCAGCGTTAGCTGATGATCTTTCACTGGAGTCTGAATGAAAGCAAATCTCGTCGAGTCTCCAAGACTCTTAGAATTCTGGCTGATCTAAATAATCCTGTAGTTTGGAGGTTCGCAGTTCGTCCTCCGATTTCTAATTCGTCAAACCTTTGGGGATCGTTCTTAGTGCACCAATTACAATTGGTATCACTGTCACATTCACGTTCCATAGCTTTTTTTGTTCTCTGGCAAGGCCTAAGTACTTGTCTCTCTTTTCGTTTTCTTTGATTTAAACGCTGCAGTCCATCGGGATGACAAAGTCGACCATTCGGCAGGTTCACTTTTTTGTTAACTATCATTTGGTCTTGTCTTCTGGCCAGAATTAGGTTATCAAAATCGCAGAGAATTTTATGCGTCTCTTTTACCTGGACGGATTCTGTTTTGAGCATATACCATTTGGTTGTATGGTCACATTTAAATTTCTTGCATAAATCCCCGTGGATCATCTGCCCGCCCAGACGTGTCTAGTCATGCACTCTTTTTGCACCAATTTACTGAATTCGCTTATATGATTAATCGTTTCGTCTCTATCACCCCATAATCTACACTTTTTATTCTGTCACATTTTATTTATGTTCGCTTTAACACCATTGGTCCTAATAATGTTGTTTTGCGCTGCCATTAGAAGAGATTCAGTTTCTCTCTTAAATTTTCCCTTCCATAACTGTGTCCAGGTCTTCTTATGTGAGATTTCGTCAGTTTGTCACTTGAAATATCCATACAGTTATTTTTCTTTTCAATATGTTTCCTAGTTGTTGTTCAGTTGATCATTATGCTGTCTGTGCTTTTTCTGCTGACTGCAATTAGCCTTTATTTGCTCTTTTTCATGTAGTCTTCTTGTCTTCGTATTGATGCATTTATGCTATCTTTAATGTTGGCGACTCTTCTTCCTTTTTTTGATACTGAGTCTATCCATGTCATCTCTCGGATGTAAGGCCTTATGCATCGTCATTAGTTTTCTTGTCCTCTTGTTCATTTATCTGTGTTCTCCCTTCGTTCATTTCAAGAAAAGTCCCGCGTATCTTACAAGGGGGCGCAGCCCAGATGTTTATCCTTTGCTGAGATTCCTGTTGCGGAGTTTAGTTTCGAGAAGTTTTCTTGTTCACCTGAGATACTCCTTTTCATTTTTTTATTTCATCAACACTTGTTTGATGGTATCCGCTTCCAATATTCCCAAGTACTTGTAAGTTGCCTTTTCTCTGATCTATCCTTGATTTGGTAGTTCTATTCTTTCCGTCAATTGTCTTTTTCCGCTTCTTATTTTTAGCATGATACATTTTCCATGCCAAATTCCATTCCAATATCCTATCTGTATATTCTTATTGTTTGTATTAGAGTTTCCAATTCTCTTTCATTTTCGCAAACAGTGTGATGCTATGCCTGTACATTTGGTGGTTAATCTTTTCTGGTAATCTAGTAAATTTGTAGCCCCCAATGTATTTTCTATTTATGTAATTGAGTGGTATCATTGCTATTACAAATAATAATAGTGAAAGCGCATCTCCCTGGAGAATACCTCCTTGGATTTCTCCCTAAGCAAAAGATTTTCCTCCAGCGGTCAGTTCAATTTTCCAGTTTTTCATGGTTTCCGTGATGAATTTTTTGAATTCGTCGCCTACCACGTACGTCTTTAGATAGTGTATTATCCAGCTTTGTGGGACTATATCGTTGGCCTTTTTTGTAGTCAATCCACACGATGGTTACACTTACCTATCTCATTTTGCGATCCTTGAGGATGTGCTGATCAATGTACTGTTGGTCATCTTTTCCTCTTGTTCCCTTGTGGCATCCTTTTTGTTCTTCGGGAAGCAATCCGAGGTTTATTAGCTAGTAAGAGATCTCCACTCTAACCTGTAGGATTTTCCACAGCATAGGTAGATATGTTATCAATCAATAGTTGCCGGGGACGGTTCCTTCTAAAGGTCGTTTTTGATCTGAGTGGTCTTTCCCTTAGTCATTCATTCGAGTATATTTGTTTCTTTTAGTGGTAATAGTAGCAGTGGTAGTGTTAGATTGGTTGTGTTTTATGGCATGTCAACCCTTGTAGGTCATTTATTGCCAAATCCTGTTAATACATATATATTATATATATGATTTCAAAACGAATCCTTTGTAGGTAACATTATTTTTAAACAAGCCATAACTCATTTGTTTGCACTCAATTAAATGTATTCAAGTATTGCTATTTATTGTTTGCACACGGTTAAATGGTTTCAAGTATTTCTATCTAACATTACTAGTTCTATTTTCACACTGTTAAATGATTTCAAGCAGAGTAAATGAATAAACTGTTCTATTTTACCCGTGGATGGGACCCCAACAGGTTCTACCACTTTGAGCCACAGAAGACTCGGGAGTAATGGTCATGAAAGTGTACTCTACATTCCCAAAAGCTTCAGAATTGGAGCCTCATCATCAGATAGTTTAATGTCATACCTTGGACACTCGTTGGGGGTTTATACCTTTATGAAGATACAATCAGCGTATTCAACAGCCACAGCTGACACGGCTTGGTAGTAGTAGTAGTAGTAGAAGTAGAAGTAGTAGAAACTGTTGGTTCATATTTTGTCAATTGGAAGCTGCAATATGATTGTTTTATAAATCTATGATATTTTAATTCTAATTTATTTTATTTTCAAATTTTTTAAAAATTTTATCATAATATATATATATATATATACATATATATTGAGAAGAAGAGATAGCTATTGCACTCAAAATTGCATGAAGGCCGAATAGGTATGATCTGATCCGTAGTAGGTATTTTCTCCCCCACGAAGGCAAATTTGACTCATAATCAGTTTAACAATAGCGGCCATACGCATACGTGTGAGCAAGAAGAAAAAATGACCCGGACCTCATAAACACTTTCAGGATCGTAATAACCAGAACCAGACTCACCTCATCTTTGCCACGTCCTGTTTATAAACAAGATCACTACACCGTGTCTAACCAAAGAATATGACTAAGAGAGAATATATATGACACGTTATCTTAGCCAGAAAGCCGAGTAGAAGATACTCTTAATTGTAATTATTAACTAAGCTTGTCTCAATTTGGCTCAAAGAGCACCCAGTGAGAATCAAACAAACAATGATGTGCTAACCTAGTTTGTTGACAATTATACCATGCGGTTGTAGTATACAAGACGAGGTCTTTTGAACGAGAGTCTCTCAGTGTACTCTTGAGCAAGGTCCCAAATAGCTATTATCCTCCACAGACTACACTAACTCTCCCTCTTTGATGCAATGTGAGAAGTACTGGTATAAGGTTGGACTCATTGAGACCAGGCTCACCTTGAATTTTGACGCCTCGTTTGTTTGAAGCCAAGAACACTGAAAGAGAAGAATAGTTCCTACAACTTAATCGCAGCCTCAAGGCTAAGTAAAAGAGGCCTAAACCAAAGCAGACGAGCGACACTTTGATCCTAAGGAGAACGCACAGATACTACAAAAAAAGCAGAAGTGATTACCCATGAACAGATAACACCGTCAACTTTATGAGAATCATGCTAGCAAAATACTACTTGTGAAAATACTTCATCTAAAAATTTCAAAATATTTTTCCGCTTACTTTCTTACAAGTGTATAAAAAAAAGCAAAAAATGGAAGGAGTATAAAACCCCATTTTAAATCGTAGAGAAAGCATATTATGCTCAACGGCTATAGAAGAAAGTGTGATGCATTTAATAACTTTGAAGTTGAGACCGTGCAATGCAATTCTATTTTATAGTCATAATGATAGAAATTTTAGCAATCAATATTCGATTACCCTTAATTGAGATAGAACTCCAAAGAACAAATTAATTAGCTCAATTGATAATTTCAGTCGATATTTTTGGAAGATTTCGGTATTGTGAATTTGGATTAACCTTCTTATTTACATGTCTTTGATATCTTGTTTATTCCTGGGAATAAACTATTTTTCTCTTATTTAGCCAATTTTGGTAATATTTTGTTTGTAAGGTACCGTAAGTAAACTGAGGTTTGTCAGCCAGACAAACCAAGGTTTCTTATATTCTACATAAACGGTCAATGGTTAAGTACAAAAAGTTCTGTTTTTGTTTTTTGTTTTTTGTTTTTTTTTGGGGGGGGATGGAACAAAATCTCTTGATTTTAAGTCTACAACTACTTTAATCAAGCCAAACCACTTATTATATTCACTGCGCAAATACAAATACTGTTATGCAACTGCATTCGCATAATCAATTTTTGTCGTTATGTAATGCGTCTTTTTGTTTACTGTAGTTTAATGAAGAGAAAGACTTTGGTAACTTTGCTTTAGAATTCCAAATAAGCTTCTAAATTCGAAATAGTTTTTTATTATGTCCGTTTGGAGCAGTATATCTTTCAGAAAATAAGTATTTGAACACTTAGCAACAGATATTTTTAATTTAAATGTCTAAAATAAGAAAACAAACAAAACACTGTGAAGCAAACATGCCTGGCTTACCAAAACTATTACAAATACTGTGGTTGTTTGCGACGAATGATAAAAATCACCGTAACTACTGTCACAAGTAGATCAAAAAGCTCAGCAGCTAAACTTAAATTCTTACAGCGTAAATAATATAAAGAAAAGAAAAGATACAATAACCTATGCGTCATTATATATACAAGTGAGTCTAGATCTACATCGACGTTAGAAACGGGATTTTCCCAAAGTATAATGACGTAATGCCAACGGCACAAAATATGGATGAACGTACGCGTCATTATATAACAAGGTAATTGCAGTAGCTGAAGTAAAGCTCAACTATCCAAGTTTTTTCTTTATTATTTCAATTTCAGTCTTTAAAAAGAGATTTTTGAAAAATTCTCATCAACATTAGCTGTTTTCCTGTCCTTCTACTGTATTTCAGATGTATTCCAACAAATGAAGCAAAATTTATGTGCATTCTAACAGAATACCCCATAACTTATTTATGCAGTTTCTTATTACAGTTTCTTAATTTTTATATTTTATATCAACCAACAGAACAGTATAACTTCAGTTTTTTTCTAATTTAAAAAGTTGTAACACCCATTATCATCACTGACATGAGGCCAACATGCATGCTATAAAACAAATAAGCTATAATGCTATAAATATGATACGTATGAGCACTCGTATTTAATCACTAAGCGATTGTTGCCAAAGCCACCTGTTCGACAGGTCACGTGCATGAAGCCACCAATCAAATTCCTCTGTTGTTTGGTTATTTCGTCATATACCACTACTGTTGATTCAATGTTCTCTCTATTTGTCGTTTTATTTTCCACGTATTGCATCTCTTCACTACGGATATCGCTCTCTATCTACATCACCCTGTCGTTTTTAAACCATAATAAAAGTTATTTCTAAAACGCCCATTCTCTTTTTGACATTTTCAGTTTGTTTTATCTAAATCTACCAAATACGCACTTTTAATTTTTTAACATTCATTTTATTTTTTTCTCTGACGTTTTTTTGTTTTTTTTCTTTTCCATCTTACATTTTTAACTATCGTATTCTTCACCTCTTAATTCTTAATATAGCCAAATCTTCCTCTCGTTGTATCTCTCTTTATTTAAATCCCCTTCCAGTGATCAGATTCTCTTTTAATCGACAGTCCCCCCCCTAGTCCTAAGCTCTTATGCTATCTAAAGTACACTCTATCAAATCTTTTTCATGCCAGTATTTCTTCTCAGTTCTCAAAGAGGTGTGTTCTTCACTTTAAAATTTCTCTTATTTTATATTTTATTCTCAAATAAATGTATACCTTCTTTTTCTCTTAATTTTTATTATCTATCTTCCAGTGATATGCCATTTCTTTTTCTCTCTTAAAAAGAAAAAAACAATGTCTCTTCCCATTTCTCACTTTTCTCGCGTCACCCACAATACGTTTTTGTCGCAATAATTTTATTGTTCACTCAAAATTCTACCACAGCAATACAAACAATAATTCTCTCTCTCTCTCTCTCTCTCTCTCTCTCTCTCAGAATTACTTTCCTTTTCTTTTCATCCTCCTTCTTACGATCTCTTTCTCGTCTTTTTTCTCTTTCACTCTAATAATCTTTTAATGCTTTCTATTTTTCCCTTCTGCCATTCTCAAGGACAAGAGCCGCCTCCCCTTCAATGAACTCTCACCATTACCTTCCACTCTTCGAAAGCTTATTTTTCCACAACACAGCCTCCTCCTCCTCCTCCTCCTCCTTCTGTCTCAATGAATGTTGAAGTCAGCTGCTGCTGATATTCTGCAATAAACCAGGCACCTGCTAAGCAGCTGAGTGGGAGACCATCTTACTATTTCACCTACCACTTTTACTCCTACGAGTAGTAATTTAGCATCCACTGCTATTTCGACAAATACTAACACAGCTTCTCTTCGAAACAGACCTCGTTTTACTTTCGTCATTAAGAGAAGCCGATACTGAACGTTGTACCACTGCTTGACAGTGACTTTAAATTACTTGTAGTCACTTGTGACTTTTGTTTCAACTTTGAAGTTGAGCAAAGAAAAAAACGAATATATATGTTTTACTTTTTTTTAAATAAAAAAAAACACTGAAAACAAGAACAAAGGACTCAGTTTTTAGACGAAGAGAGGGAGAGAGATCATTTGTAGCATCACGGAGTCCCTGAAAGATTCGCCGTTATCTGACTTATTAAGTCAGTATAAGTCAAATAATACAAATATGGATACCTTCATCCCTGAGTCAAATAATTTCAGTGACATGCAAGACTCTGGTATCGATGACATTTGGGAATTTTTGCAGGACGACTTCTATGAACTGAAAAGCAAAGTCGTCGTTGGCAGGTAAGCATTTGAAAAAGAAAGAAAGAAATATTGAATGAAGCTTTTTTGATGATGATTATGGGTGGGGGTTGAACCGATCTTATTATCATCAAAACATTACATCATTTCTTGCTTATCGCGCAAATGTTTTCATCTTATTTAAATATTACTTCTTGATTTTTTGATAATTTCCTCCACCAAATTCACACTTTATAACAAGTCAAGATGTTTCCATTATTTTATTTCTCTTTTTATTCGTCTTTTTAACTGATTGAATTAATTACAATATGTTTCATAAAAATTAGTTGGGGTTTTTTTGGGGGGGGTGATTTTTGCAAACACCTGATGATTATAGCATCCTTGTTTGTGTGTTGTGTTATATTAACATTCAAAAAATGTTAATGATCGTTAAAGAAAACAAACCAAGTAGTAAATTGTTTATCACTAATATTATTATAATTATATAAATTCAATGAATATTGTGTCTTTGTGTTATATTGACATGACTCGAATTAATTATCAGAAATTAGTCGATCTCAAATCTTGACTTCGAATTTTATCATGATATATATCTGCATGTTTTTATTCCAATTTCATTAAAGAAGAAAGCTTCTTTGTCAACATAATGTTCAGTCTAAATGATGTTATTGTGTAAACTCAAACTCTTTATAGTGGTTTTTTTTTTTTTTTCAATGTGTATTGATCTTATAATCTAAAACAATTTTTACTTGTTTTACTGTTCATTAAAATTAAATTTATGAATTGTCCTTGATCTTGAATATTGACAGTGGTCAACTATTTTCTACTCACATAAACATGTTTCTCTTATCATCTTTTACAACATCTATTATTTTGCCATCACGAATTTCGTGAACATATTAATGTTTAGATAATTGAGTTGAGACTACGCCCCTTAAAAATGCATTTTTGTCTCTTTCATTTTAGAAGCAACATAAGTTTGATTATTCTTTTTTAACAATGACATTAATATTAAGATAAAAAGATTATATAAAGTGTCGAAGTTGATTATAAATCGAATGACAAGCAATAAAATTAGGACAGGATCATAAAATTCGCATAAAACATTGTCAAACTACTGCACACAATGTACTGCAAGATTCGTGCATATTATTAACTACATGTATGTATATTATGAATGAATAAGAAGGTAATGTATGTGACCCAGCTGTAGGAACTGTTCCCTTTTGTTGTGTAAAAAGAAAAGGGTTGTTCTGTTTTAAATGATGAGTTTAAAAATGAATAAAAATAAAACAACAAAATATAGAGGATAACCAAATCATCTATTCTTGCAATTGTCACATACAAATAAATTCTGATATTTGTCATGAAAGGATTTCTCGAAAGAAAGGAGACATTGTCGGCTTATAAGAAGACCCATTCTCTCTTCTTTATAGTAGTAATTTTTAATTCATGTTCCTTCAGCTGATAGATACTGACTACTACACTTTCTTTGAAAATCATTCAAACGTTGATCCCACCAAATGTCATCTTCATTTTTTTTTCCTATCAAAAAAAACTATAAACCTCACATCTCTTTGAAAAGGTTGTCGTAAATATGATGATATAT
Source organism: Sepioteuthis lessoniana (assembly GCA_963585895.1). NCBI lineage: Eukaryota > Metazoa > Mollusca > Cephalopoda > Myopsida > Loliginidae > Sepioteuthis > Sepioteuthis lessoniana. Next base: position 60,534,169 of record OY757918.1, read on the forward strand.
ACTTCATATTTTCAGCCCAAACCCTATTTTTATGAAACGTAAAAATGTAACCCCACCCCGCTTTTTACAATCAGCACAATCGATTGAAGAAAGTAGAAATCGTTCATCAAAAATTCAACTTTAGTAGTAATCATTCATTACGAGGAAGAGGAGGAGGCACTTGTTTTTGTTGGGGTTTTTTTTTTTTCATTCATTGATAACAATTTAGCAATAACAAATATAATAAAATGTGAAAATATACAGAAATAGCTATCTAAAATACGTTTCAAAGGCACCTGATTCAAAAAGAATTTTAAATAAGACTGGGCTAAGTAAATCCTTTGTTAGTAAACACTTAACGTTAGGTTAAGAAGTTTAAATAGAGGCGGATGACCATCAGCGGTCACTTGTCTCATCTACGCTATCCGTTTATTTTAGATCCATTTATCAATAATAATAATCGATATAGAATTAAAATTTAGTAAGATCGATTTTGATCAAATGCGAAATGTGTATTCATCGTTGTTGTTTTTGTTTTGATGTTGTTGTTGTGGGGGGGCGTTTTTTTGTTTTGGGGGGGTATTTTAAGTTAAAAAAATTAAAAAATAAAAAAGTAACTTAAATTTACGATCACGAAATTTCTAGCATCAACTTAAAAAAAACAGATCATTCATGAAGGTTTTGACTTTTCATTAAACGGGATTAAATGCTTTCATTGCTATATTTTTACAAATGTGTAACGTATCTTTATTTCAATTTTTTTTTATATTAAAATGTATAAAAACATAACTGACCTATTTTATTAACTACGGCTAGCCAGTCAACAATAACCAATATAATTACATCACTCACACACACACACACACACACACACACACACACACACACACACACACACACACACAAGCTACTTGTTTACGCCGCTCTCCTTTTTGCGTAATATAACATTTTAGACATAATTAGCTGTAAAGTAGAAAATAGATGATATATCTTTTAAATAAATTACATGCAGTGACAATCTGCGGAGCTTTTTTCAGTCATTTATAGCCAGTCAATTCTCTTTTTTTTTTCTCCTCCTATGATAATGTGATGTATTATTTACCGGAAGTTGATATAGTCATCGAGTGGGTGTGTACTCACTGTAGCCATAATTTATGCAACTATGTTATATTTCGATTTTAATTTGAATATGTGTTATTTAAGACAATCGTTTATTCTCAATCATTGATTTATTTATCTTTTTTTTAATTATGAAATTACAAAAAATAAAAACACTTGTAATATCAGTAGACGTCTATCATCATTTCTCAGTTATTTTATGATAGTTTCATTTACATTATTATTCGTTCCTTGTTCAAAAATGGGTCAATGAATGTGAAAACTTTAACATTATTATCCAAATTTTAATTTTCTTCTCTAATTTCATTTCATAAATCCTCTATAACATTGACGCATTATTCCATTGCTTTTCTAATTTTACAAACACACGTTTTTTGTGTTATGTAATAATACGGTGGGCCTTCGTGTTACTCTTAGAAATAAATAGATAATGATAATTTATACAATTTGGAAGTTGCCGATTTGACAAATATATTATATACTCTAGGGTATGATGAGATGCTGTCAAAATTCTAGTTGTCTTATTAGCTGCTTATCACTGAGGCGTCTGGTTAAAGAAACAAACGTTCTGCTAAATGAGCCACGATATACCCCATAGTTACTTGTGGTTGCTACCCGGGGTGTGGCAAATAGGATTTAACAGATTCCTTTACGTTCCCCCTCTCCATCCGGTTAGCAACAAAACTTTTCGGCAATATATCAAATTTACCAGCTGGTTATTTTCCATTATTATTTCAAGTTAAATTGTTATTTAATCGTTTTTTGTCTTACATTGGAAATAATTATCTATTATCGTTTATGAAGAGTAGTAGCCGAAAACAATAGCTGGTGATGAATATGAAGAAATGGAGGAAAAGGAAAATATTTCTTTATGTTTGTCCTGACGTTTAATAATGGAAAATATGATGTAAGGTATTAATGTTGTTTAGGTTTCTTTAAGATGAAAATGTGGTCATTGTTAATAACATCCAGGGAAAGAAAAGGCCAGAACTATCAAATGTTATATAGTACAAAATATCTTCACTCTATCAGCTAAAAATCCTCATTATATTTATATCGTAGTTAAGAAATATATGCATATAAACTAACTATAACGCATTGAAAAAAACACATCGTGACGAAATTTTTTATTAGAGCAATTTCCAGTTCAGTTTGTAACGGAAGGATAATTTTGTGGGGTCAGTGTGTGCGTTGAATGTCATTTTTTTATTTTATTTTATTTACTTATTTATTTATTTATTTTATTTATTTTATTTTTTTTTTGTTAATCATCGAAATTCTCAATATAACTGAGATAACTATAAAATACTAATAAGAATTTTTCATTCCATACGAAATAGAAGCATCATTATAATCATGGACCGCTATTACAACGTAAACCTAGTATGTTCACGGCTCGTCTTGCTATCATAGATAATCCATGATTTTGTATTTTTTTAACTGGTAGCTTAAGTTCCCCTAGAGATCTTGTACCTGATCATTTGATTATTTGGAACTAGATAGGCATAAATTAAATATTTGGATGGCTGTTTATTCAAATCCTTACATTCATGGAGTTTTGAATCCAAATATATTTAACTTGTAGATAATATATCTAATATCATTTTCTTAAAGTCATTTTATTTGTGTGCACAAACCGTAAACGGAACTCGATTCCCATGATTAAACAATAGTTAAAGCAAGAATTAATTCATCAAATATTAAATTAATGTTGAAGAAATCAGTTTTGTTTTAGTAGCTCCAACTCGTTTTCAAAATGATAATTTTAACCTTTAAATTATCAATCAATTGTAATAGTGTAGTGTGACAAACATCTACATATATCGTAAAATAACATCACCCCAAAATAAAATATGGAATTTTTAAGGAATTATTCTTATTCATTTTTCTTTAAATATTTGTAATTTATTCATTAATATCTATGAAGTAAAATATCACATTCGTTATATGATAAGATTGGAAAATTTATCGGATTTCAAATAAATTTTCAGAGTAACAAAAATTTGAAAATACTTTTAATTCAACTAGTACTTCATTATTTAATTTTATGAAATCTCTATGATGCTAATTTCACTTTTCTATAAAAGTAGGTTCCAAACCAGTAGTCGTAGTACCACCACCACCACCACCACAGAATGAAAAGTAAAAAAAGCGAAAAGATAAACAAATACTTGGACCTTGCCAGAGAACTAAAAAAAAACGGAAACATGACGATGACAGTGATACCAATTGTAGTTGGTGCACTTGGAATAGTCAGTTAAGACTTGAAAAGAGGATCCGAACAACTGGAAATCATAGGAAAAATTTAGACTATCGAACTACCGATTTTATTCTAGACCAGAACTTTCCAAACTTTTTGCACTAATGACAATATGAATAAATGAATAATTTTTGAAACATATATTTGGGTTGGTTAATAAAACTTATTTAAGATATGTTTTATTAAACAACCCAAATATATAATTCAAAATGTATTTAAGGAAATTATTCATTGAAAATTTTAGTTAATTATTAAAGAAACCAATGCACTAAAAGGGTTTCGACATGCGGTGAGGAAAGTTCTGTGCTCGACTAACAGTTGAGCCATGGTTGTTTTTTTCTTTAACTCTTGCCAATCTTTAATTTTTATAATTATAAAGGGTCGGGTAGGCTGTGACTTTTATTTTTAATTCTACTTACGACGCATTGTTAAATAATTTTTACAAACATGTTCCTTACTCTTTTGACGAAAAGGGCAGAAAATTCAACCATAGAATATTCAGTCAAGAAAATTCGCTTCTAAGATTTGCTTATCAAGTATACTCTTACTTTGAATAGCATAAAGCTACTTCAAATCTAAAAACAAACAAAGATATTAATAATAACTTTTCGCGACCTAATTTTCTAAGACTGAATTTTCTTAGGACAGTTTGACAAAACTAAGACAAATTATGGATTTTAATGGATTTCTCGAAACTAATTGAATCGAACAAATAACCTTGTTTGTGTGATTTTCAAAATCATAACCAGTAATTGAATAGAAAATTGATTTTGCCATAATATAAATTTGTCTGGAACTTGAAAACGGTTTGATATCTACATTTAATAAACATCAATAAAATACCTCAGAGTTCAACAATGGTCACTGAACAGATGATACTGTTTATAGCTTGCTCTTATTGATTTTTTTTACCAACATAATGAAAACATAGCTATGCGAACATTCTCTCTCTCTCTCTCAAAATATTCACCCTTGAATCCCCACACGTTCCTGTAAATTATTTAGAAAAATTTTGGACCTTTTTGTCATTCTAAATGTATGTGAGACTTAAGTTGGCAACAAAAACTAAATTCAGTGATTGTTTCATACTTGTCTAATCTGTTATTGCTGTTTACAAGGTTGTTAACTGTGCTCAGCTAAAACCTGGATTAACACATCACTCAATAGGTACCGGGCTTAACTAATAAAATAACAACTTTTTGGCAAAATTCAACTTTATTCATCAACATAGTCTCCTTCTAGGGTGATACACTAATTCCATATGCCTTTTTTGTAGAGCGATTTGTCTTTGGTCTTAAAATATGCCTCAGTTTCCGATATTACTTCTTCATTGGAGCCAAATCTATTTCCCTGAAGCATTCTTTTGAGGTCTGCAAACTTCCAGTAGTCACTGGGGGCCAGAACTGGAGAATTGGGTGAGTTCAGAAGCAATTCGAAGAGCAATTCATGTAGTTTTGCCATCGTTGTGAATGACTTGTGACATGGTGCATTGTCTTGGTGAAAGAGCACTTTTTTTCTTCATTTGTGGCCGTTTTTTGGCGATTTCTTCCTTCAAACGCTCCAATAATGTTATCTGATATTCGCTATTGATGGTTCTTCCTTTCTCTAGGTAATCGATGGACAAAATAGCTTGCGCATCTCAAAATACGGAGGCCAAAACATTGCCTGCTGATGTTTGTGTCTTTGGTCGCTTTGGACGGCTTTCACCTGATGATTGCCGATTTGACTCCGGAGTAAATTGGTGGATCCATGTTTTATCCATTGTCACATATTTACGTAAAAACTCCTTTTCGCTGCGTTGAAACTGCTGCAAACAACTCACTGAATCGTCGACACGTTGTCGTTTTTGATCAACTGTGAGCAAACGCGGCACCCACTTTGAACACAACTTTCTCATTGACAAATTTTCATCCAAAATGGTGAATACACCGTCTTCCGATATCTTCAATTCGTCTGCTATCTCATGCAACGTCAATTTATCATCGGCCAAAGCGAGTTTGTTTTTGTTTTGTGTGTGTGTGTGTGTGTGTGTGTGTGTGTATGTGTGTGTGTGTGTGTGTGTTTTCCAGGACAACTGCCGAATTTGGACGACTTTATCGTTCAGCATCATTTGTAAATGTACGACTGCGTTTAGAGTCAGCATACCACTTCTTAACCGTTGTTTCCGACGGAACAGAGTCCGAATAACACTTATAAAACCATTGCTTTGCTTGAACAGTATTTTTTCCCAACAGAAAGCAATGCTTTATCAACACGCGAATTTCAGATTTCTCTATTGTTTTGAAAATTTACAACAGCAGCTTCACTTAAATAACTGTAATTTGTAAACTAATAATCAGATTGAGCTCAAATTTTGACCCTTGCCATTTGAAGGTTAGAACTTTATAAAAATCATATGGATTTTTTATTTGTGGCACCAACTATATGTCAGGCCCGGGACTTATTAAGTGATGTGTTAATTTAATTGTTACTTTCTATTAAAAGTATTGAGTGTTTAATATTTGTACTGCTATCACCATTGTCTAATTAGGAGGAGATGAGTTTAAAGGGTCTCCAATTAAGAAAATTATCTTCCTTGAAAAATTATAATGATTGTATTCCAGCATAAATGCAGAACTCATACTATTTGGGAGATTACTTATAATTCTCTGTTTATTTTGATGTTATTGTGGAAACAAAAATCATACAGCATTTTTGTTATGTTACTCTGACAAATTATTATCTGGATTATTATTATAATATAAATAACTTAACTTATTCTGTTATGAAACTTAACTAACTTTATACTGTTTGGTGATGTTTAAAAAAATTTTGGTAGAATTTGCCATGAATTGAATATGTGGCAACAATTAGTCTGTATCTAGATTCTCAGATAAAGAATGAATTGAATCAGCAAATCCTGCAAGAGAAAAGTGCTAAAAATATTCTCTCATGAATAAAAAGAAGATAACTCAAAATGGTTCTTGCTGAAAGAAAGAAAGATCAGATCTAATAGTATTATGAATTCAAGCAATTTTATTTTTCTTAATTGGAGACCCTTTAAACTCATGGCAGTTGCTTTTAATCTTTTGCCTTTCACAAGAAAATACAAAGTGTGATGACAAAGTATCAAGACTGAATCTTTAAATTTTTTTGTTTCAAAATTTAAATGAAGTTAACTGCACAGTTGAGTAACTTATACAATGAGATGATAACTTAATCTAGATGATTCAGTGCCAACTTTTTATTTAAATTATAAAGCCTGTCTTGATATTTTTTAACAAAATATTTTGGCAAAATAGAGAAAATGTAACATCCTTCATGCAACCAAACTTAGAGGTGTACAATTTTTTCTTATATTCCAAACTGAAAATTTACCTCCTGGATAATATTTGAGGATATGGAGAATGATTGTGCAACTTATCACTTTGACCAACAGAAAACTCACTGGAAAAAGTATGTTCAATACCAAGGAAAATATCATTTTACTCATTGTTTATTTCTGTCTTGTTAAATATAACTTCATCCTTGTTACTTTTTGAACACATCTCATCCATATATCTATCAAATCTCTATCTGTATATTACTGTAACTTAGCAAAAATGGTGAATTGTAGTCAGCTTTTTGTTTTTGCAATGACATTGATATACTCTTAGAAAATAAAGCATAACAATGAAATTTCTCATTATGCTATAGTAAGACCAGATTGCAGGCCCTATTTATAAAAGCACATTGCATTCTATATACAAGCAAATAGTTACTATAACTTCATTCTTTCAAATTCAATTGCTTCATAAATGAATTGAGCTACCTTTGACACTCACCCACTCAGTTCAGTCTTTATCAGATAACCTGAATACAGACTTCATCTTCCAAGATATTCATGTTATATCAATATCTATTAAATTCACAGCTCTGTTAACAAGGCATGAAATACATCAGCTTCATCCGCTATTGAAGAGTAAGACATCCCACCCCACAAAAAATGAGGTGTTCTGGGTATAACTTCACCTGTGGTGAGGCTCTAGTTCTGGAGAGTGTGGAGTACTCCTTTATTGCCATTACTCCTAGATCCAATCTTACACAGAGTGGTAGTATGTTTAGGGTTTCATTTATGGGTCAAATAGATCTGTTCAAAAATGACTAATTGGACTGGAATGGTTGATACCATATAACTGTGTAATTTATTCATATTAGATAGGAATAGTTAAAAACCATATAACTGTGCAAACAAATAATTATCTGCTTTAGATATTAATAATAAAAGGTTAAATATAGCAACCAGTCACAGGTTTTCTTTTAATGGAATGATGGGATAGTTTTGAACATTTAAACTATGAAGCATAGTTTAATGCTCATTTTTTGGGGAGGGGGGGATGAAATTAGGTTCAGGGTATATCAGGGCCAAGGAGTTAAGATTTCCAAAGGTTAAACAAATCAATGCTTTTGCCTTGTATGATTCTAAGATAACATTAGATAAAATGCAGCACCTATGAAATTCCAGTCAGAAACTTAAGTGTTTGAAAATCACTAAGCTTTAATTATTCGAAAAGCATTGAGCATGTGATTCAAGAATCTAAGGACCCACTTTTTAAAGAGAATACTTATGTGACCATTATTTTGTTGTAATATATTCATAGTTTAAATTCCTTATTAAAACTTTGTATATTTTACAAGATCCTCTTGCTATGATTCACCAAATATCTTTTTGTCTGTCTCATTGCATAACTCAAAGCTTGTTGGAGGTACATCCACCAAAATTTCTGTGATTACTAATGAAACACTAGAGTGTTTTAAAATATTAGTTTTTGAAAATTCCTAAACTTTTGAAGTTTTTAGAAAATGTTTCAATTTACAATGTGAATATAATGTTAAACTGGACCCTTACTTTGTCTCAATCAAGCCTTGATCTTTTTATTTAATTGTAAAAAATAGACAGCTAGCTAAATTTTCCAAGAAAACCAAAGTTATGATTATTTTTCTGGTCATCAGAAAATGAAGACTTAAAAATAAAAATGTTAATCCGATATTTTTACAACAAACAAAGGCAACCAGGGGACCATAACCTTTTAAAACATTGTTCAGTTCTATGCTGGTTAAGTAAGTGCATTATCATAAAGTAAAACACAAACAACCTTCTCAAGAATTTGAAAAATTTATTTGAAATAAGTGCACTGTGTATATTAATATGCAATAAACAATTCATGAAGCTGTTAGGTTTTCATTGAAATACCAGTCAATGATGGTATCAATACCTTTTTAATTAAAAAAAAAATGAAGAATTCTAATTAATATTTCATAGTTATCTTTGTTATATCAAGAAAATGGAGGATTAAAAAATATGTTCAGTTCAAATGAAAACCTGATGAAGTTATCATTTAATTGCAAATAAACCTGGAAAGTCTTTAATTTTCTAAGTTAAAGCAGTTTAAGTATATTTTAAGTATACTACTTAAAAAAAATGTGCTGCCAATGCTGAGTTACATTGTGCATACACACACATGCACGTATATATATATATATATATATATATACATATATATACACATATATATATATATATATACACATATATATATATATATATATATATATATATATATATATATATATATACACATATATATATATATATATATATATATACACATATATATATATACATATATATATATACATATATATACATATATATATATATATATATACATATATATATATACATATATATATACATATATATATATATATATATATATATATATATATATATATATATATATATATATAAGTTAAAAAGTAAAGTTAGCGACCATAGTCGAGGGTGACCCGAAGGCTCCCTTTTCGATAGCTACTACACCAAGGTGTAGGGGAGGGCGCTACTCCATTCCCAGGATTGCTCCACTTTACCCTTGAACCGTACCTTATAATGCTGAGTGTTAAGCAAGGTGGTATCAAGTACCATTTTTAAAGTCTTTGGTATGACTCGACCTGGGATTGAACCCAGGTCTCC